>JABUQX010023088.1:5000-39262 GCA_015478945.1 Trachelipus rathkii | reverse complement strand
GGTATACATATATATATATATATATTGCTCTGAAATTTCTCGGTGGGGTTATTGGCTTAAAAAGTACTCGTTACATCGTTGGAAGGTATTGGGAAAGGCTTGAAAATTGGAATTTGAAAGCCCGAATAGCTAATTACGTAAATTGCAAAAGGAATTTAGGAATGAAAGTAATATTTTGCAATTAGCAGCCATTTTTAGGTTAAAAGTGAAAGAATTAAAAATACGGCAAAGCTTGGGTACTGGAGCGTTAGTTTTTATTTGTTGGCTCTTCCTTCTATAGTTGTAAAATAAAGTCAGTAGGCTAGGACATTATTCACGATATGGAGGTATGATTATTTTTCCTATATTTCATTTAATATGTAATTTCCTAATACTTTTCTTTTATTAGTAGTCAAGTTTAATCAAATCCATATATGCTTATTAAAGTAATTGTTAAATTTTATTGATTGTAGAAACACGGGAAATATTTTTTTTTTTTAATGTACACTTGAAAAATAGTCTGGCAAAGAAAATAGTAGTGCAGAGGGGTGTAAAATCACAACATACCTTAATAAAAAAATAATAATGAAGAATAAATGGGTAATTGTTACCCAGAGGGTTGTCACCCCCCGGGGATGAAAATTCATTAGATACTCTGTGGAATAATGAAGGACAGGAAATGAAATGCTTGGTGCCACAGCCTTCAAAGCTAGTTAAAACCTGGCTGTGACTCTTTCAATATTGACTATCCAGGTTAGTCTCATTTTGTGGCTCCTTCTATTAGGTTACATAAGTTTTGTTAGGCATAATATATATAAATCTATGAACAAATCTTATCATAACCTGAACTAGGATGGCCCTAAACCATAATGCAGGCCTACTAATTTTATTATAAGAAAGTCTATGGGAAAATTTTAACTTTCAGAGGCTGTAACTTTTTTTTCATAAAGACTGCCGAATTTCGCTTTCACTATTCTTCTCATTAATAGCTATTTATTTTAACACTAGATTTAAAAAAAAAAAAAATGTTTTTTTTTAATAAAAAACAATATGGGTTTTTAAAATTTTGAGATTCTATAAGTTTTTTTTCCTAGGAGATACCATTTTCAAGTTTTTACATACTTTATTACATGGAGTATATCCCATGATTTTCTATGCTAAAAATCGGTGACAACCCCGGCAACAATTACTGAATAATGAAAATTGTTGCTTTCTTGGAGGCGAAAGCAGCCTCTCAAAGTTATTAAAAATCCTATAGGATTTTTTTTATATAAAAATAAATAATTTTAAAATAAAGTATATACTGTAGAAAATCATAATGAAGCTTAAAAAAAAAAATGAAAATGATTTGTCTTTAGGAAAAAAAAGTTAGAGCCTCTCAAAGTTTAAAATTTTCTTGTAAGTTCTTATAAAAAAAATTAGTGGGTCTCATGCACGTTGAAGAAGCCTTCTAGTTCAGGTTATAATAAGATTTGTTAATTCTACATAGATTTTAAGCTGTGTATACCAAACAAAACTTATCATAACCTGAATTAGAGAGCCGGAAATGAGACCTAACCTTGATGGATCAAAAATGAAAAATCTATGGGAGTTTTAATAAATTTGAGATTCTATAACTTTTTTTCCAAAGAGAGCAACCATTTTCAGTTTCATTATTATTACATATTTTAGAGTATATCCTGGATTTTTATATAAAATCAGCGGTGACAACCTCTGTACTAACTATTATTATCGAATATTTAATAAATTTAACATCTAATATTTAATTTGCTAATAGTAGCGCGAGAGGGCTTCACCCCCGATTTTTTATAAAGATCACGACACAGGATATATTCTAAAAAAATAATGAATAAAAAATAAAAGGTAATAGTAGTGCAGAGGGGCTTCACCCCCAATTTTTATAAAAATCACAGGATATACTCTAAAAAAATTAATAATGAATAAAAAAACATATGGCACTTTTATAGTTGTTATTCATCTAGTAAATTGTATTCTATAAACTTTTTTATTTTGATCCATCCAGGTTAGGTTTCATTTCAGGTCCTCTAGCAGGTTATGATAACTTTTGTTAGGTATACACAGAGAAAAATCTAATACTTAACAAATCCTATCATAACCTGAACTAGGGATGCCCAAAATGAATTTTTTTTATATAGAAAAGTACTATTAAGAAAAATTTTAAAATTTGAGAGGCTGTAACTTTTTTTCCTAAATACTTCAATCATTTTCATTTTTTTATTCTTCTTTAATTATTTTTTTTAGAGTAGGCTAAATCACATGATTTAATTTTTTTTTGTTTTTTTATAAGAAACTCTATAAGAATTTTAACAACTCTGATATTGTAATCTTTTTACTCTTTTTATTATCTCTCACACCATTATATTTTTTTTTTGAAAGTAGCTATATCCTTATGATGAGAATTTAGGTGTAGCTTCATTCCAAGGCCATCATTAACAAAAAAAATAAATATGGCTAGTCTCTTAGGAAAAAAATTACAGCCTAAAGTTATTAAAACTCTCCAGTAATAGTAAAGCAGAAGGGCTTCAATCTCCTATTTAGTAAAAATTAGACTAGGAAAGATAAGGAATTAACAAAAAATTTTAATATTAATTTGATGGATCTATATAAAAGAAAGGGATGAATAATGCTAATGAAGTTAAATAAAAATACGCTCTTTAACAAAAAAAGTTTGTAAGTTTATATGACCAATGATTAGGTAACTTGGAGTCGCTTTAAGTTTTTGTGTGCTATACACTATAGTAAACAATGGCATGTTAGGGCCCTAAACCATGTAGTTAATCGTTCTTCATGTACAATTCTACCACTTTAGCACCAGATGAATTTCTTTTTAAGTTTCACAACAAACTTGATCAAAAAAAAGGAGGACAACTTTTTCTCATGACTTCCAGTCGCAGACTGGCCATTTTAGATGGTTTATTCTGTCACTGACTTAACTTTTTTAATTTTTTGTCATGATTATGGACTTTGGTAAACTAAAACAAGACTCCCTTTTTAATCAAAGCATCATTTTTTAGAAAAGTTAGAAAAGTAAAGTTTTAATTTATTTCAAATTTGTAAATTTAATTGGTTAATTTATTTGGCCAAAATAAAGTTTGATTTTGTTTTTGGTATATTTAAGAAAATTTAAATTTTAAGGAACATTATAAAAATTTTCCAACATTCCCAGAGATAAAGAAAAAAAAAATTTTTTTTTTTTTGTTTTTTATTTTTTTTTTTTAAACAAAAAAAAATATTTACTACTACTCACTATTCAGCTGAGAACTTTTTTTTTTTACCTTTCTCCAGCAAATTAACCTACAATACTTAAATCTAAATAAGATCTGCCTTAATGAGCCTTTTTAATTGCTCATCTTGTTTTTTAGCAGATAACCTTTTTGGTCTAGAATCAGTCTTTTCAGGAGAACTATTTACATTTGTCTGGTTAGGTAAAGGGTCTTTGTCAGGAATGTCGTCATTATGAGGAATTTCTAGAGGATATAGATTATAAACATGTCTCTTTGATTGGCTTCCAGAACCAGTTTGCACTGTAACATGCCTAATAATACCCTCATCATCAGGATGCAAATTCACTATCCTAGCCATTTTCCAAAAGAACTTTGGAGTTTTAGCTGCCTCATTTAAGAGACATAGATCACCAATTTTAGGTACTTTACTTGAACCTATGAGTTTATGTTGTTTTTTCTCAAGTTCTCTTAAACCTAAAAGATACTCTTCTCTCCATTTTTTCTTTATTAATTCTACCTGACTAGTTAATGTCTTAAAATTTTTAATAATTAATTTCTTTTCATTACCTTCAAAGGTGGGATCTAACTTTTCACCCATATCAGTGGATGAAATTTCATTGTCAGGCATAGTTAAAAAATTATATTTAATTATATCCTGTCCAAATACTAATTTGAAAGGAGTTATTACTTCATAGGAGGGATCTTCATTAGAGCTAACATAAGTAAGAGGCCTTGAATTTATAGTATGCATAATTTCTTTTACTAAGGTGGTGATATTAGATTCTAAAATTAATTTACCTTTCAATGAAGTATAGAGAGCCTTTTTTACCAAGCCCACTATACGCTCAACCACTCCCAAAGTTCTTGGGGAGTAACTACCAGTGAACTGCCAAGCAATACCATTCTCACCAAAATACTCCTTTGCCTTATCAGTTTCAAACCAATGGGTTAAGTATTTACTAGCTTTTTTAAAGGTTGATTGATTATCAGATATAAGTTTTTTTGGCTGAGAATATGTTAGTGATAAATGGTAAAGCTCTTTTAGAAAAGTATCTGTAGTTAAGTCATGACAAACATGGATACTTGTGAAACGTGTGTTACAACATGTAAAAAGTAACAGATAAACCTTTGATTTTTCATTTGAGTTTGTTTTAACCATAATAGGACCAGCATAATCTACTGCTGTGGTTTCAAAGGGATTTTTATACTCAAATTTTTCTTTAATTAAAGGACCTACTGAGGGAATATCATAGGCCTTACAATGATATTTTTTACAGATTACACAATTTTTTAACATCTTTCTAACAAGTTGTCTTATTTGGGGTATCCAAAATTCCTGCCTTAACATATTGCAAGTTGCTGATAGACCAGCATGATTAGACTTTTGGTGACATTCAAATGCTATTATTTTAGTAAAATGACTGTCCTTAGGAAGAAGCACAGGATACCTTGCAGAATATGGAATTGTACCTCCATATCTGTATCTGCCCATGGTTCTTATTATACCTTGTTTATCCAAAAAAAGTTTTAAATCCTTTTGGAGATCTGGGAGATCATTAACAGGGCTACCTTCTTTGATCTTTTGCAGGAAATTTAATTCATTAGGGAAAAATTTACCTTGAATATACTTAATCCAATAATTTGAAGCTACTTTATTAAAACTACTGGGAATTTTAAGCAAAGTATCTATTCTCTGTTGAAGGGTTAAATTGGGTTTTGGATTAAATTTATGAGTCCTATAATATTTGAGATTATTTATAAATCTAAAGACATAACCTGTAATTCTTAATATTTTATTTCTTTTTGAAAACCTTTCCACATTAAAAAGGGGTTCAATGGGTTCATTATTACCTGCAGTAGATGTTACTGCATTAATAACAGTTTGATTTTTTAAATCTACTACAATTGTTTTAGGCCATAGATCTTCAGACTTAATAAATGATGGACCATTTAAATAAAATGTTTTAAATTTTAAAAACCTTTTACTCGATAGTTCCCTAGTGAGTAAATCAGCAGGGTTTTCTACACCCGCAACATGACGTACCTCCACATTACATGGAAATTGTGCACTCTCCTTCTGAATTTCTAATACCCTATTTTTTATAAAAATAGATTGCATTTTTAGAGATTTTTGACCTATCCAATTAGCAGCTACCAGAGAATCAGTCCAAATAACTGTATCAAAAAACTTACCATGAGCCTCATAAGTTTCAATTAAATATTTAATTATCAATTTGACAAATGGCCAAAGTCTTATGACAGATTGAATATTCTTTTGATTTAGGGTTTATTCTAGATTTTGCATAAATTAAACTAGACCATTTGTTTTTTACCAAGTAACAACTTACACCATACCCAATATGGCTGGCATCACAAAAAACATGAAGCTTATAGTCATCAAACTCTTTTAAAAGTTCAGGAAAGGCCATTCTGGGAAATGTTATATTAGATAACTTTAAAAGATCTTTACAATAGTAATGCCACTCTTTTAATAGGTTAGGTGAAACAATTTCATCCCAATCAAGATCTTGAGACACCAATTTTTGCATAAATACTTTAAGTTTAAAAGCTACTGGGGCTACAAACCCAAGGGGATCATACAAACTTTGTACAGAGCTCAATATTTCTCTCCTAGTTTTGGCATTTTTATTTGGTTCAAAATTCTTTAATGAAAGTAAATCATTTTTTCTGTCCCATGAATAACCTAATAATTTAGTACTCAAAGGATTTTCAGTTGAACCTATCCCTAGATTATTAAACATTAATTCAGCTTCAGGACAGCTAGAAGCCCACTGATACAGATGAAACCCATAAGGTTCCATATATTCAATAGCTGAATCAAAATTATCTTTAATTTCATTTAAATTAACAGAAGGTAATACCAAATTATCCATATAAAACCTTTGTGCAAAATATTTACCCTTTTCTGTGCCTTTAGATTCCAAAAGAGTATGAATAGCCTCCTGAAGTAAAAAGGGACTACTTTTATTTCCAAACCACACCCTATTATATCTAAAGCATATTAAATTAGATTTTGACACTGGTTGATTAATGTCTTTTAACCATAATATTTTATGAGCTTCTCTATCAGAATTTTTTGCAAGATGTAACATTAAGAAAGCTTTCTCAATATCTGCAATTGTAACATATTTACCATGTCTGCTTAATATTAAAAGCCTGGCTATATGAGGAAGGAGGGAGGGACAATCTTCAATGGCATCATTCAAAGCTATATCTTTGTCAAATTTTTTACCAGTGGGGTCAACTACAATTCTAATTTTAGTGGTTTCCACATTAGATCTTAAAACCGCAAAGTGAGGTAAAAAATAATCACTACTTATATTATTTTCATTTAAGGGCACTTGATAAAGAATTCCATCATTTATTTGTTGATCAAAGATTTCATCATATTTTTTAAGTAATTTATTATTTTTAAGTTTTGAAATTAAAGTTCTTAACCTACCATAAGAATACTCATAACCTTACTTCCAAGGAATTTCCACTGATACCTCCTCCTCTTTTATTTTTACAGTCTCTAAAAAATTGCCAATAATCATTTGTTCTTTAGTAGAGTATTTTTGATCATTGTAAACACCCACATTTTCTAGATTACTAAATTGAGCAATATTCTCAGACATGTGCATCTCGTTAACCTTATCGTCTACAACCATTGACTCAGTAATTAAATTAATATTATTACTTAAATTATTAGTTTTTAGGTAGTCAGATGCACATCCCTGTAATATCACTCCAAATTTGTTGTATGCCATTGCATTACCAATTTTAATTATTTCTAAGTCTAAGTCTTTAATACTTGATGCACCTATTATTATTTGAAAATTATTAACAGTATTAGAAGAGTAGTCATCAGCTAAATTATATCCTTGCCATTGCAAAGATGTTTTTAAATTCAAAAGGCCATCAATTTCAAAACTTAAAGGAATTGTATCAACAACCATTGCATTTATTTGATTTGGGGAATTTTCAATATAAAATTTAGCAAGTTCAAAACATGATTTATTAGTTTGAGAAATAAAACTACTAATAGTAATAGCTTCATTAATTACTTTTGTGGATATACCTAATGCTTTCAGAGCACCAGTGGTTATAAAGTTATCTTGAGAGCAACTATCAACCATGCACCTAAAATTAACAAACTCTCCTAAATTATTCATTACAGGCAACATTAGAGAGGGAAGAATTGATTTTCCACCTACTTCACTTAAATGGCACCCTAGACTAGTTTTACTTTCATTTTTTGTATTACCTTTTACTACTTGTTCTTTATTTTTACTTTTTTCATTCTTTTGAGGATTAGAATCTACTTTTTCAGAATTTAAACACAAAAAGAAAAGATGAGATCGCTTTTTACAAAATTTACAAGGATCTAAGGTAACTTTACATTTTTCTTCTGTATGGAATTTAGAAGTACACTTCTTACAATGACCTAATTCTTTGTTTCTCTCAAATTTAGCCTTGTTACTAGGATAAGTACTACACCTTGAAATACTATGCCCTTTTTGGTTGCATAACTTACACTCTAGATCAGCTATAGTTGCTACAACTGAACTTTTAGGTTTACGTTCTTCATAGAAATATTGAGAATTTTGATCAGGGGAATCATTAGACTTAGATACATTTTGTTTTTTAGAATGATCATCTGAATTAATGCACTTAACAGAACTAACTACAGAATTATTAGCTTTATTACTTTCTTGGTCACCAAGAGTCCTTGTTGCTTCTGCAACTGCCTTTTTAAACTCTTCAAAAGGCTGGTGCAGTTTATACCCACAAGTTCTTAAATAATCTTGTAACTCTTTTGATAAGGAGTTAAAGTAAATATATAATTGTATATCTTCAATATTAATTTCATTATTTTTAAGTAAATTTATATTGGCATTCATATATGCCTGAAATTCATGTAAAGATTTATAACACTTATTAGCTTTGGGAGTACTTAAAAGATTTTTAATCAAAGAAAATTTAATCTGCCCAGGTGAAGCATAACATTCCTCGAGTTGTTCCCAAGCCTCATCATATGAGGTCTCGGACTCCTGTATGCAATTAATTTGAATTAAAGGATTACCTTTTAAGGATTGTTTAAGATACGCAAATTTTTGAATATTGCTAAAATTAGGTTTATCATAAATATTTCTAAAAGAAATTTCAAAATTTTTAAATTGTGATGGATTTCCATCAAAGGGAGTAATTTTCAGTTCTGGAACCTTTACACTTGAATACTGCATTAAGGGGATTTGAACTGAGCTATTATTTTGGACACCTGGACCCAACTGCTGAATTACTTTATTAATATAAGTAAAGTAGTAAGCATTTTTATCCTCAAGAGCTTCTAATCTTTCATCATTATATTCAGGACACTCTACAAAACTTATACTAATATTATCATTTAAAGTTTCTAATTCATCTCTAAATTTTTTTAATGTAAGGATTTCATTAGTCTTATCTTCTAATGATAAATCTTTAATTTGAGGAATTAATTTATTAATAGATTTAGTGGTAGAGCCCCTTTTAATGCCTCGACGTTTAACAAGATTGACAACTACCAAAAGTTGACTTGAGGGTTCAGTAGAAAATTTCTTTACTGAATCCCAGTCAATGTCTGTGACACTCATTTTAAATTATAAACAATTTTAATCTTAAATTTAAATGCAAAATTTACAGAAAAACATTGTACTTTGTACAAACCTTATCAATACCATTACAAAGGGACAGTAGGCCCACTCTTACAGGCTAGGATCAAGGCTAGGCTTATAGGCTGGGCTAGGCTTATAGGCTAGGCCAGGCTTATAGGTTAGGCTAACCATTTCTTTAGGCCAGACTTAATAGCTAAGGTTAAAAAAAAAACTTAATACTACAAATTATTAACATAGGCCTACCTAATACGCAAAACTCTGGTAAGTAGGCTATGTTTATTAGCTTAGGCCCTTTTATACTTAGGCCCAATGCAAGTATTAATAACACCAAGTAGGCTTCGCTTAAAATAAACACTTAAGTAGACCCTAGGCCTACTTTACGATCAAAGATAACACTTTGTCATTAAATTTTAATTAATTTGGTTCAAAAATACTGATAAACCTCGAATTACCTAATAATTTTCACGTTAAGTAAGTAAATTTATTAATTAAACAAATTATCAGGCATGTTACAATTGAGAATTTTGGAAAAATTTACGATCTAGTTTAGACCGTGGATCAGAGTCTGCCAAGTCTGAAATATAGTCATAGTATAAGTATATGTACACTGTGGTCAAAGTCGAAACTAATCTATATCTAGTAATTGGTAAAAGTTAAACCTTAAATTGAACTATGATTACACCTTTATTTCGAGAATGCTGGAATTTTTCATACGTTATTTAAATAGCACTTCAAAACAGAAACCAACAAATTACCTTGGCCAAACATTATTCCCCCTACGGGCCACCATTTTAACAAAAATTTTAATATTTAATTTGATTTTGATTCATAAAAAGAAAGGGATGAATAATGCTAATGAAGTTAAATAAAAAATAATGCTTTAACAAAAAAAAAGCCTTACCTTTTAAACTTCTGTATAAGTTTATTCGACCAATGATTAGGTAACTTGGAGTCAGTTTAAGTTTTTGTGCTTGCTGAATTATAGTAAACAATGAAGGTTAGGGCCCTAACTATGCAGACCGTTCTTCATGTACAATTTACCACTTTAGCACCAGATGTAATTTTTAAAGTTTTCAACAAACGGATCAAAAAAAGAAGGACAACTTTTTCTCATGACTTCCAGTCGCAGACTAGCCATTTTAGATGGTTTATTCTGTCACTGACTTAACTTTTTTAATTTTTTGTCATGATTATGGACTTTGTTAAACTAAAACAAGACTCCCTTTTTAATCAAAGCATCATTTTTAGAAAAGTTAGAAAAGTAAAGTTTTAATTTATTTCAAATTTGTAAATTTAATTGGTTAATTTATTTGGCCAAAATAAAGTTTGATTTTGTTTTTAGTATATTTAAGGAGAGGAAGTACGCTGGGATCAACAAGTGTACCCGACGGTGAGGTACCTCTCTCCGCTCTTTCTAGGAGATATGAAGTTCGAAGAATTTTTGATTTCGGAAGTCAAAGTATAGGAGATTACGTCAATGTTAGGTTTGTGATGTTCAAAGATAGTGGTTTGAAGGTCTAGTCAGCACAGCAACCACCTGACACCATCAGGGTAATACGGAGCAGATTAGATTTTCTCCATAACGGAGGAAGTTAGTCTTCAGGACTCCGTCGGCCTGCTGACTGAATGACTTTCGAGGAGGATTGTGAACTTTGATATAAAATGTTGATACAATCTAAGATTTTTACCCAAAGAAAGATGTAGAACTATTTAACTAGTTTCCCGGAGCTTTCTCGAAGATTAACCCGATAGAGGTCTCGAAGATTAAGAATAATATCAATAAAGCATCAATATGAAGGATAGTGACACTCCATAAAAAAAAGTGTTATCTTTACTAAAATCGCTCAGAATATATGGTGGGAGGTCTGACAAAAGTTAATGTTTACCACAGTCCTACCCCAACAATATATAAATAAAAGATTATGATTAAATAGAATAAGTTAATACACCTTGGAGAGTAAGTTAAAGGTTCCAATGTGTAAAATATGTACATGAGCACAGACAGCTCTAGGATCAGAATCGAGAGTGGAAACCGAACGCTTCCAAATATTGCTCATGCATAAAAATCAAGGGAATAAGAAATCCAGACTCAACAATTGTGAATAAATGATGACTTAACTGAATTGACTGGGGAATGGTTCCAAGTTGAAAAGTAGGATTTAAGATGATCACTACTGTGATAGGATACGATGAAGGGAAAAGACTCAGGATGAATCCCGACGCGACAATTGGCACGAGGCAAGATTCAGGAAGAATCAAAACCTCGAAACAACCCCACGAAGAAAGACTCAGGATGAATCTCAGCCTTAGAATCGCACCAAGAAGAAGGATTCAGGAGGAATCCCAAGATCTGAATGTAT
Organism: Trachelipus rathkii; assembly: GCA_015478945.1. Taxonomy (NCBI): domain Eukaryota; kingdom Metazoa; phylum Arthropoda; class Malacostraca; order Isopoda; family Trachelipodidae; genus Trachelipus; species Trachelipus rathkii. Next base: position 28,024 of record JABUQX010023088.1, on the reverse strand, counting down.
AGAAGGATTCAAGTATGAATCCCAAGAACGGAACGTAGCCCAGAATAAGAACTCTTGAATCCAGGATTTGGAACCCTGTCAAATATTAAACAATTATTTGATTTTAACATAATTTAATTTGCATAATTTTGACAGTTAAAAGAATCACATATTCTATTTACTAAGAAAACCATTACCCTGATATATCCAAGGGTTTTTTTCGTTCTTAAATGAGGGACTAATGAGTCAACGGCCTTCCAGCAAAGCAACAAGATAGTAAACTGTAATAAGAGTCAAGTTTACTATCGTACATTACTACAAATCTTACAGTTATTAATTAATAAAATCAAATAAATTTGCAGCACTGACCTCTGAGACAGCTAGAAAGGCTTATCAACTTCTTCTGTGTATAAATATTCAGCACAATTATATTTTTACTATCATCTGTGCTCCTGGTGCTATGTTTATCATTAAGTTTATATTATATCATTCATACATATAATCATAACAAGATGTACTAAAAAGAAGAAAAACTGGTATAGTATCTATACATGTTATAAGGGTTTTTCAATAATTGAATTGATAAGATGAATAAGATTGTATTATCACAGGCTGGATCAAAAATGGTTACAAACTCCAGACTGTATTATAAAAAACATTTTCGAGAATAAACAACACCAGAATAAGATAGCGAATTGCCAATTGACATCATGGATGCACGATCAATATTCCCTTTATAATATATATATATAATATAATATATATATATATATATAGTATATATATAATATATATATATATAATATATAATATATATATAGAATATATATATTATTATATATATAAGTATATAATATTTTTATTTTTAAATGCGCAGATGCCTCTTCCTCTCTAATAGTAACAATAATTGTTTAATTAAATGTACAATAAAATATTAGTAGTAATTAGAATAATGTGAATAATACCTAGTGACTATCACGATCAATGTGTAATAATAATAATAATAATAATAAAATAATAACTAACAAAAGTAAAGTAATTTCAATAGCTGCAACAGCATTTATGCTTTAAATGCTATGATCAATCATAATCGATGTATAGAAAAGATTATTCATGAGCTCTTTCAAGATAGCATAAATGTTATGAATTAAACTTATTTACTCATTTAAATAGTAAAAGCTTCAATGAATTTTATCCTATGAGGGTGTATTGATAATTAATGTGTTATATTATTGTCCAACTTCCTTCAAAAACAATTAAAATTATATTACTCTAAAGAGGTCAATTGCAAGAAAAGATACTTTACTAAGAGTTTTGCTAATATTGGTTAAAAATTGGAAATAATGCAATTAGACTATATATATTTACATTTTGCTTTAAGGTTTTAAGTTCTCCTATATATTTTACTGATTGGTTAAAAAAATTTTTTTTTTTTTTTTTGTTGAAAATGTGATAGTTTTAGTATCATAAATACTTTGATAGTTTCCTTTTCACAATAAATTTCTAATTATAGCAGAGCTACAAAGCTCAAGCAGAGGCAAATAATAAAATACACAGTATTGGCTAGAACAAAAAAACTTTGATATGTGTTGAAAGAAATATTTTTATACTGTAAAATTTTTTTGTATTTGTAATTGTAAATTAAATTAAATGCATTTTTTTCATTAATTAACATATACTTTATAAATCTTCTAACCTAGAATACTATTTCATAAGTGTAAAGGAAATAGAAAAGCATTGCTGAAGGGGCAGGTGGTCTGAAGCCAGGTAAATTTTTTAAAATGAGTTAATTTACAAAAAATGTTGATTATTTCTCCCCTTTTTATTTTTTTTTTTTTTTTTTTTTTTTTTTTTTTTTTTTTATACATAAATTGAATGTGCTTATACTAGCATTATAAACATAAAATAATTGAAATTAATTATAATGTATTAAAATGATAGTTTTATAGCTTTCATGGTTGTCAGATCTCGTGTCTGCATGAAGTTTTTAAAATAAATATTCTAATTTCATAACTTTGATATTATAGAATTACTAGCAATATCGTTGTTATACTTTTATCTTTATTACACATTTAAGCAGGGTTGCAAGCCATTGAGCCTCAAGGTTTGTGGTCTGAAACTGGAGCCACATGGAACAAATGGGTGACTCAAAATGTAGGGTTAAAAAAGTTAATCAAAATATTTTTGGTTTGCAAATATTTATATGATAGAAACTAGATCCAGTTAATATTAAAAAAGTTACTTCTCTGTAACCCTGATCATAAAAAGTATGCAATAGTATTTAAAATTTTTAAATATCTGTATAAATCATTGATTGTAAGTTAATTTTAATAAGATCAACCATTTATATTTACATCACTTTAAAAATGATATAAGTAACCTACAGCTCATATTTACTTTTTTTCTGTTTGCCATGTCAAAAGTCATAAATTCTTAAAAATTAAATTTAATTTTTTCCTAAGCACTTTTTTTTAATGAATTTTTTGGGGGATTCCAGCTAATTCCAGTTCCAGTCGGAATTGAAAATTTCATTTCGGTACACCCCTAAGATATATATATATATATATATATATATATAATATATATTATATAAGATATATATATAATATATATATATATATATATATAATATATATATATATATGTCGCGGTTCCGTATCCCACTCCATGTAGAATTCACCGGATGTTGTATTAAAAGATACGCAGATTTCCATTAAATCTTTATTCCTACCATACCCATAAATCCAAAAGTAAACATAAACAAGTAAACCATACTAAAAAAAACCTAGATGAAAAAACCTGTAATAATAAAAACAAAGAAACATAATATAAATCAACTGATCTTTAAAATAATAATTTTACTAAATATAATATCTTGATTAAAATTTAATTAGTGTTACATTTTTAAATATCTAAAAATTTACAAGAATATTATAATCTATATTTTTACCAAGATAAAAACATTGATTACAATATGATTATTAATTACCATTAAAATATTTCTTTAATCATCGTTTACATAATTTTTAAAATGAATCTTACATCTTTAACATGTTTAGGCAAAAATATATATATATAGTCAAATATAAAATAATTACATAAATATAATTGCATTTTCATTTATCATTAATTATTAAAAGAATTTATTCAAGGAATCTAACAGAGTTTTAAATATTACAAAGTATTATTATTATTATTATTATTATTATTATTATTATTATTATTATTATTATTATTATTATTACTGAATGCACTATTATTATATTATTGTTAGCATTATTTAAAGTAGAACAATATATGGCATTGCCATCAGTAACCATAATAACAATTATATTATAAATTATAATTAGATAGAAATTATTAATAACTTGGTTAATTAAAGTTAGTTATACAATAAATGTTATTAGTAATTACCTCTGCTCCTTGACCAAAACTCTCAACAGCCTAGCTTCACATTTTGTAAATGATTTAGTTTCCCTTTTTTAGATTATTGTTAATAATTAAAAAAAAAAAAAAGAAAAATTAAAAAATAATATATATTGATACATAACTATATATGTATAATTTTCATTATACATATATTTATATATATTCAATAAATATATTATTTTTTATTTATAAGGATATGATTCCCCATTATTTTAAAAAGACACTTTCTATCTAAATTTTAGTTGGGACTCTGTTTTATTCAACCCTCTCTGATCTAATCTAATATTATTCGAAACTTCTATATTTCACTCCTCCCTGACTTTACTGCCTAACTAATATCCTAAGTTTAAAGACTTGTTATCCCAATGTCTTATCTGTCCCGACTGATCACGATCTAAGATGGTCATGCTCTTATAAAACATCCTATGCCTCCAACCTCCAAGTCTCTTCCCTCCATTTTATCTGTCTCTTTCTGTCTTTCTCTGTCTTCTCTCTGTCTTTTAGGGAGTTATCTAAAAAGGGTTTCTTAGGGATAAAGATAATCACTCCTTTTGTGATTTCAAGTGGCGGTTTCTCCTAAGAATTAATATAGGGCCTTTCAAGGGGGTCTTTGCGAAAGAGCATCGATATTTGTTTTATGGATCGTAAAGCGACAGAGTTTGAGTTTAAAAGCAGTAAAAGATTTTCAATACATAAATAAGTTAGGAAATATTATGATATATTGGTGCCAGAAGACAACGAAGCCACAACAAGTAAGATTTTTATGTGCTGACTCGACTAAAATGAATTTTAAGTCTTTGATTTCAATATTTAAATTATTGCAACATTATCCCGGCTCCCAGAAATTGCAAGGGGGGGGGGGGGGGGGGGGGGCCCCCGGGGGGGGCGGGTGGGGGGGGGTGGCGATGGGGGGGGGGAGGGGGGGTGGGGGGGGGGGGGGGGGGGGGGGGGGGTGCGGGGGGGGGGAGCGGGGGGGGCGGGCGGGGGGGTGGGGGGGGGAGGGGGGGGGGGGGTGGGGAGGGGGGGGGGGGGGGTGGGGGAAGGGGGGGGGGGGGGGGGGAGTGGGGGGAGCGCTAGCAACGGGGGATAATGTGGGGTGCGAATGAAGGTTAGAGATAGGATGTGAAATCAAAGGACTTAAAAATTCATTGTGTAGTCGAGGTCGAGGGACCATAAGTAGAATCTTACGTTGTGGCTGGTCGTTGTCTGGTCCGGCAACCAAAATAGTCAATTGGAGAATTGGTGCGGGTAACTGAAGGGAGGTGGAATGGGAGGGTGCGGTGTGTGGGGGGGGAGTGAGGGGGGGGGGGGAGGGGGGGGGGAGGGGGGGGGCGGGGGGGCGGGGGGTGGGAGGGGGGGGGGGGGGGCGGGGTGGGGGGGGGGGGGGGGGGGAGGGGGGGGGGGTGAGTGGGGGGGGGGGGGGGGGGCGCGGGGGTGGGCTCCGCGCGGGGGGGGGAGGTGGGGGGGGGGGGTGGGGGGGGGGTGGGGGGGTGGGGGGGCGGGGGGGGTGGGGTGGTGCTGCTGGTGGGGGCGGGTGTCGGGGGAGCGGGCGGGGGGGGGGGGGGGTGGGTAGAAGTAATGCGGGGAGTGAAGGCGGGGGGGGGGGGGTTTAAGTGGAAAGGGGTTCGGGGGGGGGCGGGGGGGGGGGGGGGGGGGGGGGGGGACCAGGATGGTTTCTTAAAACTGCACTTAAACATCTTAATTCAAAATCTTCAAAACTAAAATATAAATTTTATCATGAAAATCTATGTTAGTTGAAGTTAAAGCTACTTTACTATTTGAATCAAATTTTAATCTGATTAGATAAATTAATCAATAAATTCATTCTTTAATTAAAAAAAAATGGAGTTAAAGTTATTAACTAAATCTATTAGTCTTCTGGATCAATTTCATGAAATGTTAGTAAAAGAAAAGTGTTACATCACAATTCAAGATGGACAAAGGTTCACAGTACTAGATTAGCAAAGTTACACAAAGGCACATTCATAAAAAAAAACTTACTAAAATGCTTAAGGTTAAACATAAACAAATAACATAACAAGAATACATTTGGAAATTATACCCAAAGTAATCTGAGAAAATATTAGTAAGCAAGCACTTTGTGAAAGCATTAATATTTAGAAACATTATAAACATATTAAAAAGCAAGCAAAGCAATGTTTGTAATTGGTTCATGTAATGAGAGAAATGTAAAGTGTAATCCATTGTTCTTTTATTTGTTGGACGGTACGACAACTAATTACAGGCGTCCCCATATTCAATAATCAAACAAACCAACGTCAAAAGAAAGGATTTTCTGGACGGTATGACAATGTGTAGGCTAACAGTTTTTAATGAAAATTTTGTTGCCTGGTTTCTTGGTTGAATGTAAAGCAATGTTTATTGGTCGGTGGGTTATGCTAGTTATGTAGAAAAATTTTACAGGGAAAAATTAAATTATAATCTAAGTTGGATGGGTCATTTTAACGTTATATAAAAAAAAATTTTAATTTATTATGGTCGCCTATTCATTCGTTAAAATGATTAAATATTTGGGTTAGGGTTATTGGGTAGATTATAATTAAATTTACAAAGTTAAATATTTAAAAAACGTTTCAGATTATTTAATTTTAAACTTAAAAATTACATTCTTAAAAAAAAAAAAAAAAAGCTTAAAAACATAATAAACTACGTACTTTAGTGCTTTCTTAGAACTTACTTAAGGATCTTAAATATTAATTAATGGAACGAATTATATTAATAATGAAAGCTTGAAATTATAAATTAAGGCTTAAAAATTAAAAATAAATTTTAATTAAAAGATTTCTGATTATACTTAAAATTAAAATTAAAAAAAATCTTATTATTAATAAACATTCTGATTATATTTAAAATGAAAATTTAAATTAAAAGATTATATAGCATGAGGCTAATTAATATTAATAAAAGCTGATCAGGCTAATCAATATTAATCAAAACTAATTATAGCATAAAGCTAATTCTGAATTAAAATCAAAATTAAAAAAATAAAAGCAAGCTGATTATATAGCTTAAGGCTAATTAATATTAAGATAAAAAGTTAAAAATAAAAGCAAGCTAATTATATAGCTTAAGGCTAATACTTAATTAAAACAAAATTAAAAATAAATTCTGATTATATAACATATATAGCATAAGGCTAATTCTTAATTAAAACAAAGTTAAAAATATTCTGAGGTAATGAACAATAAAATTTTAATATTAAAATATTAACCAACTTTATATAGCATATGGCTATTTTTTAAAGTTAAAGTAAAAAAAAAACATGAACTTAAAAATATTCTGAGTAATAGTAACTTTATAATTATTAAATTATAAAATTAATTCTGTTAAAAAAACATGAACTTAAAAATATTCTGAGTAATAGTAACTTTATAATTAAAATTATTAAATTATAAAATTAATTCTGAATGTGTCTATATATATTTTTATTTTTTAAACAAAACAAAAATTTATAATTATTTTTTTTATTTTTTATAGATTTTTTAAATAAAAATGAATAATAAATACATGAAATAAAGTTCCAAAAATAAAAAAAAAATTTTCGATTTTTATTTGGGTTTTTATTTAAATAATAATTGGACCCTGGGGGCAAAACAAAAAAAAAAAAATATTAAACGCTTATCGAATAATAAAAAAAAAAATAAAAAAAAAATTTAAGTATACACAGAGAAAAAAAATGTGTAAGTAGTCTGTAATATAACTTAAAACTAAAAAGAAAAAAAAATGTAAAATGTGTAAAGTTTTTTATATTCTGTAAAACAATAAAAATATTTAAAGCCAGGATATAAAAATAAGAAAGTATTAAACTGTTTATTTACAACATATTAAATATTTACAACATACTAATTAGTGTTAATTAGTATAACTCCATCTTCTTGATGTCTTCTAACACAATTTCATATAGATCCTGATGTTCATATAAATCCTGATGTTCATATAAATCCTGATGTTCATATAAATCCTGATGTTTCAATCTTTTTTCATGTTCGGACTCTGCTAAGATTAATCATGAGGTTCTGATGAAGAATCTCTAATCGATGATATCTTTCCAAATTTCCTGGTTACATTATGGAAATTTTTCTTTTATTAAGCTGTTAGAACTTTCTCTCTTATCTTCCAAAAGTTTTCAGATGAAAGTGGCCACCATTCAACTTAGTCTTTTTTCTGATAGAGATAGAAATTTAATGAAAAGATTTTATAGTCCAAAGTTATAAACTTTTATTTCAATCACTTTTTCTTTTATGAGTAGGTGCTTTGTTTTAGTTTTCAACTACTCAAATTTTCATCTTTCCCACTAAAACTTTCTTTATATTAAAAATCTAAAGTAAGTATAACTTACTAGTCCTCAATTTATCAAATTCCATATTTACAATTTTTATACTTTGAGGCAGGTTGTATATGTAATTTTGGTTGAAACCAAATACTTTAGTTATATTTTAGGCTTTCATCCTATCAAGAATGTTCTTGGTAGGACTAAAAACTAGGATTATATTTTCTTAATATTAATAGGAACTATTTAGTATATCACATGTCTTTTCATGATATATATATCCCATCTGAATAATTATGTTCAAAGAACTAAGAACTAATTTCAAATGTTCTTTGATATGAGTTTAGTAAATAGAAAACTCATTAATTATTTAATCAATTTATGTACAATAAACTACATTTTTATATTTTTCTTATATAAAAATATAAAAAATATAAGCAGGTACTTCTGTTTCAGGTAATTGGTGGAATTTATTGAGAATCTTGTGAAAAAATTGCTATGTTCAAATCTTCAATTTTTAGTAGTAGTTTTCAGTCACTCAATTCTTCTTATTCTCAATATTTTCAATCTTCCACCTAAATTTCCATATTTCTAATTTCAAATTCACAAGTCTATACTACCTCAGGTATTCAATTCCATATTTACAATTGTTTACAATTCTGAAGCAGTCTTTGTGTACATTTTCTTGGTCAAAACCAAATATTTTATACAAAAGAGTTTCTAGGACTAACGAAAAATAAAATTATATTTTTCTAGAATTCAGTGTGGTTGAATATCTTCCTAGAATCAAATTCTGTCTTCTGTTCTAATAATTTATTAATCTATTATTTTATTCATTAATAGATTTTTTTCCTAAAGTTTTAACTTTCTTCTGTGTCTAGTTTCCCATCAAGAATAAGAAAAGAACAGTAAAGACACTTTCCATAGGCCTTTTTATTCTGACTGTCTCCCAATATTCTTTGTTGTAGTAGACACAATTTAAAGTTGTCTGGTTGACTCAAACAATTCGTTCTTTCCTGTTGAGAATGAGTATGAAGATAGCGATTGGACAATCATAGTGTCAATACTTCCTACCTCTTCACTTACATTCTTTTTATTCTGGAACAAAATTGAAGTCTTACGTTCTGTTGGTGATTTATCATAATCAACATTTTACCAGAATTATCTGGTTGATCTTTTCTAAATTCAACAATCTTGCTAGTTTACTAACAGATGTTAGGAGAGAAAACAAATCCAATGTTTCTCTTTTAAAACATTCACCTAAAATATGTGAAGTTTCTGAGATATTTTCTGCAATATGTATGGTTCTTTACCATACATCTATAAAATATATTTTTCTTATATAAAAATATATAAAAGATAATTTTCTGTAATATGTATGGTTCTTTACCATACATCTATAAAATATATTTTTCTTATATAAAAATATATAAAAGGTAATTTTCTGTAATATGTATGATTCTTTTACCATACATCTATAAAATATATTTTTCTTATATAAAAATATATAAAGATAGTTTTCTTTATATAAAAAATATATAAAAGACAAAACTGAAACATATTCCTGCAATGAATATGAACTATAATTTTCATATGTTATTTATTTTCAACTAACTAACGTATGAACTATCTTTTTATGTGTTATTTATTTTTTCCTGATAAATAACTTATACTTTTTAACGTTTACTGTAGTAGTACAATTATTATTATATGTGGTTTTGTAGTGTTACGGTAACTTGAAGATTCCATTTCTTTCTTGCTGCTCCAATGATTCTTATGAAATCAATTTTCATTACAACTTCTTAACATTCCTAAGTATTTGAGAGAAGAAGGTCTGGGATAAAAAGGCTTTTCCACAACAAATTTAAAACTTTTAAAATTATAATTTTCTTTTATAATTTCTTTCTTATTTTCCAACTAAGTTATAAACAGTTTCTTGAAGGTTTTCGTTCATAAATTTTATTCACATGAATAACTTTTACTATTATTGTTACTAGGGTAGATCTCTACCCAAAATTTGCTAGGATTTACTTCTAATTCCTAGGTGGATTGTTATCCTTGCCAAGATAAAAGTAGAAATCTTTGCCAAGATGGACTATTGTCAGGATAATCCTGCTCTTTCCCTTTTCCGGCTATTCTTAACTCTTTACCCTTTTTGGCACTTATTAAACATAAGAAACACAAGTGGTTTTTTAAACACACTTCTTCTGACCATTATGTCACTAATTATTTTCAAAACAGAGTTCTTGATTTCCCTGTTGACTGTAATCCTTTTCAATGCCTAAAGAGGCTTTTCTTTAAACTTAAGGAAAGTCTTCATTACTTTCCTAATTTTATCTACGAGTTCTCAAAAAGTAGCAGCCAACGGTAAATATTCCTTGTAAAGTATGCTAACTTTACAATTCCTGAATGATTGCTAGAACTCCTTGGTGAATATAACCGACTTATCCTTCCAATCCTATGGAATTCCTGGTCATTACTGAGTTCTGGAAATATTAGGATTCTCTGTCCTTTTTCCACGGATGAGTCTCGAATTATTCTGTATCTGTTCTTTAACAGAATTATTAAAAAGTTTCGTTTCCATCTAGTTGTCTAAATTGTCACAACTTCTGACCAGTAACTAACCTTTTCTTAGCTAGTATTTATAAAAGAACCTTTTCTGTTCTTTATATACCCCTATCTTCCTCTTAACAGGAATAGGCCTTCTTGGCTTTTCATTTTAACTTTAAATAAAGTGTCCAAGTTCATTCAAAGTAAACTTCGATTTCTTATCTAAGGTCAAAGGTTGTTTAAACTTCTTGCAACTGGAAAACTCACTTTATATGTTAAACAAAATGTAAATGTAAAAGTTCTTGAAAGCTATCTGGGAAGAGGTTCCTATTTAAAAGGTTGTCCATTCCTTCTTTTACAGGTTATCTTCCTTAAGCGATCTAAGATATCTTTTTATTCTACACTGTTAATTTCTGATGTTATATTTTTCTTATCAGATCTTTTCTGATAGTGAAATCTTTTGAATCTTAAACTAAAGAAAACTATCTATTCTTTATTTGGAACCTTCTGTTTCAAATCAAAAATATTAACCTAGGTTCTTTTCTAAAACCTCAATGGTTAAATAGAATAAAAATTCTTTCTTTTCTCTTATCCTATAATCCATGTAGGCATAAGACAATATGTTCTTTATTAACATTTGAATATAAATTATTAATAAATAAACACCTTTAAAAATGTTCCATGAGCAAGCACCGATGGGTCTTCTCATGTTCTTTTCCAAAGAAAATTGATATAAAGTTCCAAAGAATAGGTTTCTCAATTCTGACTAATAGTTTATGAACTATTTTAAAGATATTTCTAGCTTTTTCTATAACATTTTCAAAATGTCCGTTCTATTCCCATACTCTTCTAAAAACTTTTGTCACTTGAGCCTTCAAAAAGTTTATGAGGATAAAAGTTATTAAGATATCAGCTTTAGTATCTTTAAAGTTCATCTATGATTTGAGCAAATTTGCTAAATCCTTTGTAAAATTAGTGCAACATAATGTCTTGGTAATTTTCAAACAAAAGACTGTTAATCTAAATTTATTTCCTAAAAGTAAGGAAAATAAATAAAATGTCCTATAAATTCTGCTTTCAAAACTTCAACTTTTCTTTAAAGTTCCATTTTAAAATTTTCTAGAATAAAATGTTATTCTAGTATTCTAGCTAGATTAAATGAATATCAATTTAAATCTAAGTGCTTCATATTCTTCTTCTAATACTGAAGCAGTAATTAACTTCTTTGTCTGAAACTTTCCTTCAATTTAATACTTAAGTTGGCTTGGGTAATCTCTTCTTCTTAAGAGTTTCTATTTGAAAAATATCCTTTTCTTGATATTTGTTCATTCTAGGAGTCTCTTTTCTTCTTAAAAGAGTTATCAATTGTATATTAATTAACTTCTTTAATTAATATTAATTTAAAATACAATATTTCTGTGGAGTAATCTGTTCTCCTTGGCTGTCTGTTGAATGAAGGACAATATTCTCATTAATATTTCCTCAAAATTTGGTTCTGTGGAAAATTCCATTTTTACCTTACTCCAATCTCAAATTAAGCTTATAAATTCTGATTTCTGGAGTTTAAACTCTGAATTTCTGTCTTATTATACTTTTTATATATATATGTTTAAATATATATAAAATATGTAATGGGTAAAATCTACAAAGTTGTTCGAAGCGAAAACAGCAATTTTCGAAATTTCTGATTTTCTACTCTGCTTGCTTCTAGGTCCCAATATCCTATTTTCCCATATGAATTTTATAAATTTCACTACGAATTGTTAAAGCCTGTATATATATATGTATATATATATATATACATTGGCGATTTTATTGTAAGAAGTTTGTTTTCATGGAGCTATCAGTGTGAGCAAATTTAACATTTTTTGACATTTCCTCTGAAATCCAATTTTTTATGTTTACTCTTCTTTTTTCGATGATCCGTTCTATCAGAGAAGATATAATTTTTTATTAAACTTTAATGAAGTATTCTCAATCTTTTTCATAAATTTAAATCTAAAGAAATCTATTAAAGAATGGGTAATTATCGAATTATCGATCTGTTATGACCATCTTCTTTTCTTCACAATTGTTACCGCTTTTCATCAACACTATTTTTTATCACATTGAATACATTTATGTGAATTTCTGAAAAGTAATTGTACTATTATTTTGTACCTTTGTACTATTTTAACACAGAGTTATTCTATCTTTTGCTAAAGAAGAGGTCTGTCCACTCTTCCTTGCCTAAAGATTCATATATTCGTTAACAGTGGTGTGGGGAGGTGTGTTTCCATCTTCTTCCCCAGATATTTCTATAACCATAGTAATATCTTCTGGTTCTTCTTCTATTTCTATTATAGGTGTTAAAATAGAAGGAAAGTATTCTAAAACTTGAACATCTGTATGTTCAACACCATAGGGATATTCTTCTAGATCTGGACCATGGTTATTCATAGAATGATCTGAAGAATTCATTAAAAGTCTCTCTTCAATAATCCTTCTTTCTATGTTATCTATGAATGTTTGTCGTTTCCTAAATCCTTCGGAAGAAATATCACTATCTGTGTCTTCCCAACCTACTGCTTCTATACTTCTGTTAAGTATATTCTGGTATTCATATATACTCAGTCCAGGAGGCAAGTTAGGATTACTGTGCTCATTTTCTCTAGAGCCTTCTGATAAGGGATTAACTAAAGGGTTCATGGAGAGTTCATTATCAAGAGGACCTCCATATAATTCATCCAAAACCATTTGGCGTTGTCTGGTTTCCTCAATAGACAGACCTATGTTATTCATAATTGTATGGAGCCTTCTAGCTCTCTCAGAAGAAGTATCGTTTTCTTCTAATGCAGGATTATTAGCACAATAATCGTGATCTATCATATGTCGATCAAAAACTACTATCTGTTGATCATGTTCTTCTATCTGATGATGATCATTGTTAATAAATTCTGTTGGGGATTCTTGATTCTCATTTTCATTGTTGGGAGCGCCATTTTCATTAGAAATACCCATGATGTGATCTATAACTTCTGGTTCTTCTAACCATGCCATTAAAGACGCATCTTCCTCGGAAGGTTCCCATTCTAACAGGGATAAGGTGTCTATTGAACCATCCCATTCTTCTATGATGACATTATCCAAATCTTCTTCATCATCAAGATCTGAAAGAATCATATCAATATACCAACCAAAGTCATTATAATCTATTGGCGGTAATTCTGAAGGAATATCTTGCATACGATAAACAGTAAAATCATTTACTGAAGGATATATGTCTCTTTGACATACTGTAAAAATATCACTTAGGTTTTCTAATGTTTGAGCACTTTCATTGCTTATCCAAGGCACAGTGGCCATTCTATATCGATATTGTTCTTCAATAACAATATCTTCATTGTTTCTGTTGCTAGAATCAGTCCTCGTTTGCTCCTCTAATAGCAAATTTGGTTCTGAATGAAGCCAGGTATAGTACTCTAAAGCTTCCTCAATATTACTATACAAAGAAGCGAGTTGCTGTAAAACTCTTTCGTCTTCTTCTTTATCTTCTCTTTTCCTCTTCATTGTGATGAGTTATTTGTTGTAGTTTATCAATCTATTCAGATGAAGAGGAATAAATATTCCTATTTATTTCAAATTTAAAATTTAAAGTTCAAAGTCTATCTTAAATATCTCTGATGAATTCCTTCTTCATTCTTGAATATAAGAAACTATCCAAAGAAGTTTTCTAGACTATAAAAAACTAATTAAAAACTATTCTTTAAAAAATATTCACAAATTTTTTCAAAGTTTTTAGCATTTTTCTAATGCCCTTGTTAAGTAACTTTTCCAAAGTCTTTCAGTCACTAAAAATTGTTCACAAAATTTATAGCATTTTTCTAATGCTCTTGTTAAGTAACTTTTTTCTAAGTCTTTTCAGTCTAATACTGACTGCTTTTAAAGAAAATATTTTTTATTTAAAACACAAAAAAAAATATAAAAAAAAACATTAAGTGTTTCTAGAATTAATTAAAATATTATAAGTGTTCAATTTTAATCACTTTATTTTAATTACTATTGTTCATTAAGATCGGTACTAATTAATATTTAATTACGAATGTCTACCTCACTTAATTTATTAAACTTTTTAATTACTTTGTTATTAACTCTTCTAAGTTTCACAAAAATGGGAATTGTGTTCTCTTTCCTATTAGAACAAAAAATTATGATTATCAGAACGAAAATAATTTTCACTAAATTTTCTATGTTCATTTTTGATTGAATATTAAATCACTATTAATTGTCTCACATTAAAAAAAAATATTAATTAAAAATTAAATGAAACTTTTAATCACTTTAATATTTTCTAATATAAATAGTGAATGTAACTATTCAAACAAAAAAAAATAAATATATTTTTTCTGAAGTCTTTGCTCACAACAATGTTCTATGTTGTTCTATAAAACTATATATAAAAAATAGAATATAGAATATTTTCAATGTTCTGATTTGGCAATATGTTCTCAAAATGTTCTCAAAAGGTGAACTTTTAACTTTAGGCTGTTCTAAAGTTCTTTTTGTTCTTCAAAGGTGAACTATGTTCTTCTAAAGGTGAACTATGTTCTTCAAAGGTGAACTATGTTCTTCAAAGGTGAACTATGTTCTCTAAATTGGAATCAGTCAATCTATGCACCTGATCTCCAAGTTCTGTAATAACATTCTGTTGTGTTCAAACCTTTTCCTAAAAGTTTTGTGTTCTCTTGGAACAATGTCGACAAATATTTTCTTTTTAAGATATTAAAAGAATTCTCTGTTCTGATTCAAAAAGGAAACAATTTCTGTTGTTCTAGTGTTCTGGAGGAAGAACATGTCCTCTAATGACCTGTGTTCTCCTATGACCTGTGTTCTCTGGAACAAATTTGTGTTCTGGGGTCAAGGGTCAAAATAGAACCATTTCTTGTTCTATGACCTTTTAACTTGTTCTGATGACCTTTTAACTTGTTCTGATGACCTTTTTCCTATAAGGTCCTTTCTAACTTTTATATTAATTACAACACTGTAAATTATATAAAAAAACTATTTATATTTTTATATGTAAAAAATACAAAAAAAATTTTCAACTTTGCATTTTTTAGCACAACAATTAAACAAAAAAAGAAAATAATTTTTACAGGTTCGAGGGTCAAGTTTCTCAAAATTTTGGTTTGTTTTTTACTATTTTCAACGAAAATAATTTTTACAGGTCGAGGGTCATTTCTCAAAATTTTTGTTTTGTTTTTACTATTTTCAACGAAAATACCTTTTTATTATATATACTCGATTCGCGACATATATATACATAATCAAAAAATCAAAAGTAAATAATGGTTAAAAATTAAAATAAATGCATAAAATCAATTAAAAATATGCATAATAAAACAAAACAAAAGAAAATAGAACAAAACAAAACAACTCAAAACAACACAAAACAACACAAAACAACACAACCAGAATATATATATAATGTATGTGTGTTTGTGTGGTGTGTTTTAAAGCATATAGAAGCAAGAAACATGAATAATGAAAGCTTTGCAAAAACGAATAAACTTTGAGCACTATGTCAAGTTCAATATTTTATCGGTCAATGTTATACTCAAAGTCAACGTCTCAAGGCTGTCTTTGTTTATTTCCGCATTCAGCGTCTTTTCCCTCTTACTATTTTACTCTCACAATTTCTCATTCAAGTCTTTAGTGAGTGAGTGAGTATACTATTTTGCTGATTCGGATTTATTGAGCTCGATTCTCAATAAATGTAAACAGAACAAATACTCGAACAAACTTTTTTATTCAACAACTATCTTATTGAGTTTATGGGATGCTGTTAGTTATGTACGACTTTCCTAATTTTTAACTAACTCTAGTTTCGTTAATTTTTATAATTAAGGAACCCGGTTTTTACTAAAATGATTCTCTAATTCTATCCTATCATTTAGTAAAATAAAAAAAAAATTAATTAACTAAGTCCTAATTAATTAATTTACAAATGCTGATTACATTTTTTCTATGTTTTCTTAAAAAATCTTCCTTCATCGGAACAAAACAAAAAAAATGCAATCAGAAAATTCTTTTATAGTTTTTTATGGTAGTTTTGCTTTAAAAAAAAACAAACAACAAAAAAAAACAATAATAAAATAATTTTTAACAACTGTGATAAATTGGTTCACACTTCTTTGTGAAAAATTTAACTTCTATTTTTATAAAAATAATAAAAGAAAACTAAAATTTTTTCTATTTATTTTTACACTATCTCTATAATAAAAGTAGCCCTTTTTTTTTCTTATGGCTTTTTTATATTGATTTTCTTGTCAATACAGCTTTTTCTTGAGCTGTTTATTGTAGTGAGAAGCATTAACAGATATGCTTTACTAATGTAATAAAACACCTTTTATGTGTTTTCTTATCGAAGTTATGGTACAAGACGTCTATTAAATATATTAACGCTTCGCAACATTAATATAAAAAATACCAATTGTACATAACTCCCTATTCTAGCTTTAACTTTTATGTAAGTGTATTATTTTGTATATAAAAACAAATACATTTCTCTTTGTACTTTACCTTTACGTAAAGAGAGAAGTTCTGGTCGAAATTCAATGGAATTTTTTGTTGGACACAGAGGTTTCATCTACTGAAATTGGACACATGGCATATGGTAAGTATTTGGCCTTGTGTGTTTCTAGAGATCCCAAGTGCGTATTGGTCAAATATCCTTCGTCTCCTCTTTCGGAGCTCATGCGAAGATGGTAGTAACCACTACAAAGAAAACAATATCCTTCGTCTCCTCTTCCGGAGCTCATGCGAAGATGGTAGTAACCACTACAAAGAAAACAATATCCTTCGTCTCCTCTTCCGGAGCTCATGCGAAGGTGGTAGTAGCCACTACAGGGAAAACAATATCCTTCGTCTCCTCTTCCGGAGCTCATGCGAAGGTGGTAGTAGCCACTACAGGGAAATGCACAGAGGTGATAATGACCATATTATCCTGATTGCGAGAAGCGCCAAGTGTTTGCGGTCGTCCCCTCCATGTAGAATTCACCGGATGTTGTATTAAAAGATACGCAGATTTCCATTAAATCTTTATTCCTACCATATCCATAAATCCAAAAGTAAACATAAACAAGTAAACCATACAAAAAAAACCTAGATGAAAAAACCTGTAATAATAAGAACAAAGAAACATAGTATAAATCAACTGATCTTTAAAATAATAATTTTACTAAATATAATATCTTGATTAAAATTTAATTAGTGTTACATTTTTAAATATCTAAAAATTTACAAGAATATTATAATCTATATTTTTACCAAGATAAAAACATTGATTACAATATGATTATTAATTACCATTAAAATATTTCTTTAATCATCGTTTACATAATTTTTAAAATGAATCTTACATCTTTAACATGTTTAGGCAAAAATATATATATATATTCAAATAAAATAATTACATAAATATAATTGCATTTTCATTTATCATTAATTATTAAAAGAATTTATTCAAGGAATCTAACAGAGTTTTAAATATTACAAAGTATTATTATTATTATTATTATTATTATTATTATTATTATTATTATTATTATTTATATTATTATTATTAATTATTATTATTATTATTCAAACTGATGCACTCTGTCAATATTGCATGTTTATTATTATATTATTGTTAGCATTATTTAAAGTAGAACAATATATGGCATTGCCATCAGTAACCATAATAACAATTATATTATAAATTATAATTAGATAGAAATTATTAATAACTTGGTTAAATAAAGTTAGTTATACAATAAATGTTATTGGTAATTACCTCTGCTCCTTGACCAAAACTCTCAACAGCCTAGCTTCACATTTTGGCTGTAAATAATTTATTTCCCTGTCTTTTATATTATTGTTAATGATAAAAAAAAATAAAGAAAAATTAAATATAATATATATTGATACATAACTATATATGTATAATTTTCATTATACATATATTTATATATATTCAATAAATATATTATTTTTTATTTATAAGGATATGATTCCCCATTATTTTAAAAAGACACTTTCTATCTAAATTTTAGTTGGGACTCTGTTTTATTCAACCCTCTCTGATCTAATCTAATATTATTCGAAACTTCTATATTTCACTCCTCCCTGACTTTACTGCCTAACTAATATCTTAAGTTTAAAGACTTGTTATCCCAATGTCTTATCTGTCCCGACTGATCACGATCTAAGATGGTCATGCTCTTATAAAACATCCTATGCCTCCAACCTCCAAGTCTCTTCCCTCCATTTTATCTGTCTCTTTCTGTCTTTCTCTGTCTTCTCTCTGTCTTTTTAGGGAGTATCTAAAAAAGGGGTTTCTTAGGGGATAGCAGATGAATCATTCTTTTGGATTTCAAATGTGGGGTTCTCCTAAGGGTTCTCATAGGGATCTTTTGTGGGGTCTTGCGAAAAAGCATCGAGATTTGTTTTATGGATCGTAAAGCGACAGAGTTTGAGTTTAAAAGCAGTAAAAAGATTTTCAATACATAAATAAGTTAGGAAATATTATGATATATTGGTGCCAGAAGACAACGAAGCCACAACAAGTAAGATTTTTATGTGCTGACTCGACTAAAATGAATTTAAGTCTTTGATTTCAATATTTAAATTATTGCAACATTATCCCCGGCTCCCAGAAATTGAGACCAGGATGGTTTCTTAAAACTGCACTTAAACATCTTAATTCAAAATCTTCAAAACTAAAATATAAATTTTTATCATTGAAAATTTATATATATATATGATATATTATATATATATACTTATATATATATATATATATATATTATATAATATATATATATATATAAGATTGATATATATATATATAATAATCTCTATATATATATATATAAATATAATATATATATAATATATATATATATATATATATTATATATATATATATATATATATATATATATATATATAGTATCATTATATATATAATATATATATATTATATATAATTATATATATATATCTATATATATATATATATATTATAGGTTATATAATATATATATATATATATATATATATATATATATATTATATTATATTATTATAATATATATATATATATATATAATATATATATATATATATATATATATGTATATATATATAGTTATATAATATATATATATATATATATATATATATATTTTTTGTGTCATGAGTATCTCAGTGGATTAAAAGAGAGTCCTTTTCTCATTGAAACAGATCGTCAATTTTGCTATCCGCGAGTTTCGAATCCTCGATCTGGCCACCTGAATGGAACGCAATAAAATTGCCTGCCTGTTAAAGAATTATTTTCCTGTAATATTTAATTACAATATTACGGCATAATGTGTATTACACTAATCTTATACTACACACATCACTAAAAACATAGCCAATATATACAATAAAACAATCTATATATCATAACAAAATCAACATCTCTGCTATCACTAAACTTCTAGCATAAGAAAGTCGGACCATTTGGATGCGAAACCACTTCCACAATAGCTAGAATATCCAAATACGTTGAGTGGAAGCAAGGACTTGGCCATCAAGCTATATATATATATATATATATATATATATTAATATATATATAGTATATATATATATAATATATATATATAAATATATATCATATAATATATATATATATATATAATATATACTATATATACTAATATATATATAATATATATATATATATATAAAATATATATACGTATAATATATATAATATATATATATATTATATATATATATATATACTTCTAGAGAGAGTATAATATATAATATATAAAAGAGTAAAATAAAAAATATTAATATATATATATATATATATATATATATATATATATATATATATATATATATATATATATATATATATATAATATATATATATATAATATATATAATATAATACATATATATATATATATAATATAATATAATATATATATATTAGCATATTAATATAATATATATATATATACTATATATATATATATATAGTATATATATATTATATATAATATTATTATATAATATAATATATATATATATTATATAAATATATACATACATTATATATATATATATATATATATATATTATATATATATATATATAATATATATATATATACTATATATACTATATATATTATATAATATATATTATATATTTAGAGATTGAGCTTTTAAACCTTAATTAAACAACATAATGCACATCACACCTTTTTTCAAAAATATCAAAATTAAATTTAACTAACTTATTTCCATTTATATTATTTTAACTTTTTTAACATTACTTTCATTTTATAAATTTTATTCAGTCTTCCACCAAATATATATAATATATGTATATATATATATATAATATATATATATACTATATATATATATATAATATAGTATATATATATCTTTATATTTTATATATTTTTATATATATATATATATATATATATATATATATATATATATATTTATTTATAATATATATATATATTATAATATACTATATATATATATATATATATATCCAGGGTGTATCAATTATGTATTGCGAAAAATTTCAGTATGATATTCCTTGCATAAATATAAGATAATATGTGTCCAATAAACATTTCACCGAAACCGCCTTTTCCAAGATACAAGGTGATGAAACCATTTAAACATTAAGTTACAATAAAGTAAACTAAATTTGGAAAGGTAATTAACAAATTCCATTAGTTATTTGATTATTAGCATACATACGTTACTGCACAGAAGAAAATATAAACAGAAATAGTACGAAGCAATGATTCACTGAAGGTTATAACAAATGTGTGAGAGAGAGAGCACCCCTTGGCCATACATGCCTCTTTCTGTCGAACGCTTGATTGGCGGACCCCCACGTGTTCAAATATACCGTGTGGTGTGCGAAATTGTGTCACAAGATGCGATTATGCGAGCCCTTAATTCTTCGGGACTTTCAACTGTTGCTGTATAAACCAAATGTTTCAGGTGACCCCACAAGAAGAAATCCAATGCATTTAGGTCTGGAGACCACGGAGGCCAAGGTTCTGTACCTCCTCGACCTATCCAACGGCGTGGATATACAGTGTTCAAATAGTTACGAGCAACTAAACTGAAATGAGCTGGAGCGATGACGTGCATGAAATACATATTCGATCTTTAATTGTAATGGGACGTCTTCCAGTAGTGTAGACAAGTCCATTTTCAAGAAATTGGCGATAAACCGCCTCCAGTAAGCCTCGCTGGTAAAAAAGAATGGACCTATCAAATGGTTGCCAACAATTCCGAACCATACATTCAATGAAAACTGGTGTTGATGGAGGCTTTCAACTATTGCATGTGGGTTCTCATCAGCCCATATGTGATTGTTGTGGAAGTTCGATATGGCGTCTCTGGAAAAATTTGCCTCATCGATGAACAATATTTCTGCTAAATGGTGAGGGTTGTCTGCAATTTTCTGTTGCATCATCGACAAAAAGCTACTCATGCGGAAAATCTGTGGTAGCAAGTGCCTGCACATCGTTGGATGTGAATAGGGTACAGGAGTTGATTTTTCAATACCCTGAAAAACTGTCGAATGACTTTAATGTAGGTTGCAGCAATCTTTCTGGTACTTGTTGTAGGACTATCCTGCAAAGTTCTTGGAGAAGCCTGTCTTCGACATCTGAAGTTGAAACTGTGCGAGTCGCCCGTTTTCCATTAGAGTGTTTAAAACTCCTGTTTCTCTAAGAGTTGATGGAGACGTGCAAACATAATATGATGAGGAATGACACAATTAGGGTACATTTCTTCATATAAGAGACGCATGGCTGCTAAATGAATTACGCGTTCGTATGACTGTAAATAAAATGCATAATCGCAGCATTCACTATTGTGTAATTCATTTTGAAATATGAGCAACCACCTGAAAACAGAACTTGACGCGACACGGACTAGTAAATGTATAAATGAAGCGAGATACGGAACTAGTAAATAACAGGTAAGGTTAACGCTTTCCTACGGTATATTGTGCTTATTATTAAGGTTTGAGATGTGGCACGGGACGGGCAATGAAATATATCAGATATGTCCCAAATAATTTATCAGATATGTCCCACATAAGTTTCATCACCTTGTATTTTGGAAACGAGGCGTTTCGGTGAAACTGTTTATTGACACATAGTATCTTATATTATGGAAGGAATATCATACTGATTTTTTTCGCAATATTAACGATGCGCTATATATATATATATATATATATATATATATATATATATATATTATATAATATTATATATATTAATATATATATATATATGATATATACTATAATATAATATAATGATATAATATATATATATATATTATATATATTATATATATATATATATATATAAATATATATATAATAATATATATATATATATATATATATATATATATATCTATATATAATATAATATATATATATATATATATATAATATATATATATGCGTAAATTCTTCATTCTTAGATACTTTTTGGTAAAATTATTCTGTAACATACATGATACAACCCATACTTAGTTTTAATGCACTCTTTTAAATATTTTAATTATTATTTTATTAAGAATTTTAATTATTATTTGAAAAATGAACTAATTTTAAAGAAAACCCCCGAGATGCATTTCTCCCTCCGCTCACTTCAACTGCTTGCTGTTGTTTCCTTAAGCTTTTACAGTGT
>JABUQX010023087.1:75000-77724 GCA_015478945.1 Trachelipus rathkii | reverse complement strand
CCTCCCTCTCTAAAATACCTTCTAATTTCTTTCCTATCTCTTTTTGACGGTTCTTTCGTTCTCCCTTGTTGACAATATAAACATCCTGGCCTTTAACATAAAAAAATGTCTGGAAACCTCACATCACAACGGTTGCTTGTGCGGCCTCAAAGAAACTGGGGAGTTCTGTTTAGACGGTGAGACTTTTTTTCCTCTTTCCTCAGTTACTCCAGCTACAAGGGTCTCATCCGGCCTTGTATAGAGTACCGTTCTCATAGCCGGGGCTCTGGTTTCACCCGGCTTTTGGACAGGGTCGAGTCAAAGCCAAAAAGGCTTATAAACTGTTCTGTACTTTCCAGTTCACTTGACCCTCTATCTTTGCGGCGCGATGTTGGTGCTTTATCTCTTTTCTATAGGTACCGCAGCGGCAGGTGTTCGAGGGAACTTACCACTCGCGTACCACCACCTTACGACGCCCTCGTAGCACCACAAAAGGTGCTGTATCTGCGCACGAGTTTTGTGTAGATATTGGTAACTCCAGGCTAGTTTGCTGTGGTGTTTCCTCCTTTTCTCCTTCCACCACTGTTCTGTGGAACTCTCTTCCATCTTCTGTGTTTCCTGCTAAATTTAATCTCCTTCACTCACTTTAAAAGCCTGCGTCTATGTTCATCTGGGGTGTAATTTTAAAAAATAGTGGATGAAATTTCATGCGTGCAATCATTTCTTGAATAGGGCTCCCTGCCCGTGAGTGGTGGTGAAAACTGTAAAAAAAAAAAAAAAATTGAAGACGGTAAACGTTAACGATTAACGTTAACTTCCGCTACATTTTTTACATATAAACGCTTTAATGATTAACGCCTTCAATTTTTTTTGTTAGATTAAGAATTAACGACGTTAATTTTCTCATTAACGGTGCCCACCTTTGTATGTCATATACATATATGTTACTAAGGGCATGGTTGGGGTTATTGTTGGCTGGGCGAGGGCTGCGTTGCTGTTGTTGTATGGCTAGCAGCGCTGCTATTGCTGGCATATGTTGGTTATGCTGGCTGGAAAGGCTGGGAGCAGCAGCGTTGCTGCTGCTGGCTGGGCCATGCTGGCGAAAGCATAATGGCATCATATATATATAGCATATATTATTGGCTATGGTTGCTGTTAGGAGAAAGATGCTATTATTATATACAAAGCATATGAACACATGTTGTTGAGTTATATACATATATTGGCTACTACATACTGGCTGCTGGCTGGTTATTCATATTAGCTGACATGGATATTGTTGCTGAGCATGTTGCTGAGCAGCTAGACACAGCAGCGAGCGCTAGCAGCGATGAGCAGCATGGGAGCGATACACATGGAAAGAGCATATTTCATATACATATATTATTATTATTACATATGTTACATAAAGATATATGAGTTGAAGATATTGGCTATATGCTGGCTATATAAATATTGGTATATACATACATACATACATATGATAGTGTGATACATATACAACAACATATATATATATATACATAAGTTGGTTGGTTGGAGCAGCAAGGCTGGTTGTACATATATATACTGCTGATATATTATGTATTACATATTACATATATACATTTCCATATATACATATTACATGATGTATATGTATATGTGCATATATACATATATTGGTTGTTGGCAGAGCAGCAGCATAGCATATATTGAAGAGCAGATATGGTTGCTGAGCTGTTATTATATACATGGCTATTACTGGCTATTGCTGGCTACAAGAGCAAATATGTAATATTGTTGTTGAGATATATATACATATGTTGGATATATATTATTATATTAATATATATATATATATAGCAGCAAGAAGAGTTGGAAGGCAAGAAGGTGCTGAGAGCTATGTTGCTAAGGCTGGCTGGTACAGCAGCATGGCGGTTGCTGGCAGGCGGGCATATATAAGGCAGCATATACATACGCATGTTGCTATACATATGAGCAGCAGCAGCATACAGCAGAGTGTGATAAAGAGCATATATGTTGGCAAGGCGCAGCAAGGGCGCTGGCTAAGGGGCAGCAGGCAGCGTATAGTATATATATGCAGCAGTATATATATATATATATATATATGGGTTATATATGTTGGTTATATATATATATATATATATATATATATATATAAAGAAGAATATATAAACCCTTTTTCTCGCCGGTCATATAAGAGAGTAAAAATCTTAGTATGACTTCACAGTCATTCCAGAGCTGGACTGGTTGAGGTCACCAAACTTTAGGCATGAAAGATCACCGCAGCAACCAGCAAACAAACGGCAATGAGTCTCCATCACCTTCCTCGCATTTGTATAAAGGCAGTATATATATATAGCATAAGGCTATTGTTATATAGCAGCATATAAAGAGTTGGGATATATATTATAGAGCAGCAAAGTTAGCGAAGCAGGGCGCGGTTATTGCTATGCTGAAGGTAGCAGTTGGCTATATATATACAAGGGTTGTTGGTTATAGTTGGCTGGCATAAATATTATTATTGATGATACATCCATACGGCTGGCTACTGGCTGGCTGCTGGCTGTATGCTGGCTGGCTGCTGGCTGACAGCCAGCATACAGCGAAAGGAAGCATGTTGTGAGTGCTACAGGCTGGCTATGGCATTATTATTATTACATTGTTGGCTGGGAAATATGCTGGCGCACATGGTGCTGGCTGCTGGCTGGGCTGCTGGCAGCAATATTGGTTACTGCATGT
>JABUQX010023087.1:65000-70000 GCA_015478945.1 Trachelipus rathkii | reverse complement strand
AGATTCCCAGGTAGGGAAAAAAACAACTTGAAAAAAATTAATTCACGAATGTATATAGTGTATACTGTCTTAAAATTCTCGGCTGAGTTTCCTCTGGGAAGCCTCCCAGCTGGAGGCTTTGGTACCACACAGGCCTGAGCTCAGTGCTAGCATTACGCAATGGCGATGATTCTACACTTCTTTGTTTAAATGCTAAATAATCTTATTTTATTATATCTGTATTCTTGATATGACCAATTTTCAAAAAAAAAATACATCGTAATCTCAAAAATTTGTAGAAGATATTCAAAAGCTTCTTCATAATATAATCCATCCGGGGTCTGAGCAGCCTGAGCTGTGTTCTAGGCAGCGTCTGAAAGCCAGCCTCCATAAAAACCTCTTGAGCGCTCCCAGTGTAGGAACTCTCCGATATATACATATATATATATATATTATATATATATTATATATATTGTTATTATTATATATTATATATATATTATTATTATATATGGTTTATATATATAGTTACCGATATATATAATATATACATATATACATATATATACATATTGGTTGCTATTGTATTAATGCTAGTTATTGTTGCTATACATATATATACATATTGGCTGGTTGGTTGGAGCGTTACTAAAGAGCGTTGGAAGAAGGGCATATATTGCAAGCAGATATGGTATATACTTCATACATACATATGTTGGAGCGTTAAGAGCGATAGTTGGCTGCTGCTGGCTGCTAGTTGGCTATTATGGGATATACATACATATACATATATACTGGATATATATATATAGTATATATATATATATATATATAATATATATATATATATATATATATATATATATATATATATATAGCATATATAAAGAAGAGAAGGGAAAGAGTTAAGCAGCATATATATATATATATATATATATATATATAGCAGGTAAATATATATATATATATATATATATATATATATATGAGATATGTGCGGGACCACATCACGGCCCACAAAAAAGTGGCCACATTGGGTTGAGAAATGAACCCCATGGGTGGGTCCTGGTTCATACATATTTCAAATATCAAAAACAAAATTTAGGACGAAATAAATAAAAAGTTAAAAGTAATAAAAACTAAATAAAAAGATGTCCTTTTATTATAAATAGCCCTAATATTACATAACAAAAATTAAGTATAAAAAGAATATTCAATTCTTGGAGATAAAAGAAAATAAAGTTACTATTAAAGTGGGAGGACTCAGATAAAATATGGGATAACCTTTTAGAAGGTGTTATGGACCATAGAGTAGGAAAATGATGACGGCGAATGAGGTCCAGCTGAAGACAATCAATGAATATATATATATATAATATTACTAAGGAGGTGTTATGAGCAGGAGGAATAGGCAGCAAGGCACAGCAGTTGCAGCAAGGAGAAAGAGCAAGGGGTTGCTGGCAGTACAGCAGCATATATATATAAATATATATATATATATATATATATATAATAGTATGGTATATAGGATGATATATATATATATATAAGTTATATAAATAACAGATTTCGGGGTATGTCGACGGATAAATTTACAGATAGGAGGTGGATCCCGTGACATGTAGTGGCTTTGAGTGATAATGATGTGGCCAATGCGGTGGCGTGCAAGTATCACCTCGTGTAAGAGCTTTCGTCGGTGAGAGGAAAACCACTCACCAATGTTTGGCTTTAAATTTCTAAGTTTCGCCCCTTGCTGATCACTCGCCCAGCACTCCTACCAATAAGACCGGAAGCCTAGTCGGAGAGCAGAATAATAATCAGTTGATGGGAGGCGACCTTGTCGAATGGCATCCGGGAGGTACCCAGAACAGCTCCGGAAAGAAGAAGAGGCGGCCATTTTCCTCTCTGTCAGCGATTCCGTTGCCATATACCTCTGCGTGAGAGGGGTGGCCCAGCATAGTATAATTTATTTCTTACGAGAATGGAGTAGCCGAAGAAATTGTTGCACAGCGGATACCATTGCGCTTTTCAGAATGGGGGGCTTTAACGCCTGGAGAGTGCTGAGCGAATCTGAATAAATGACATAAGAGTGGTCTTGGTTAAGAAATAAAATTCGAGAAAGGGCAATCATTATAGCCATTAATTCTGCCGTAAAAATTGAACCATAAAGGGGAAGGGTATGGGAGAGCCGTTCATGAAATGGCATCCTGGCACGGGAAATATATAGCAAGCCATGTCATCAACATAGAGAGAAATATTGTGATAGAAGTAACGATGTCATTAAATCCGAGAGAAATAATAATACACTTAGAACACTGCCCTGCGGAACACCTTCATCCAGAGTAAAGTGATGTAATAGAACAGAAGATCACCGAACCTGAATGGATCTGTTTGACAGAAAGCCTTTAATAAAGGAGGGGGGGGGGAGCTGCCCTTAGAAACAGAGCGAGTGGAGTTTAAGGAGAATCCCAGATCTCCGCGTTGTGTCATAACCTTTTTCAAGGTCAAAAAAGAAACCAAGAACCATCCCACCAGTTGAAAAGGCTTCCCTAATTTCATGATCCAGTTTTAACAAGGAGTGTTCCGCTGTCGAACGATTTTTGCGGAAGCCAAACTGGAAGCTTGCAAAAGCCTGACAACTCTCCAGAACAGGGAGAAGGCAATCTGAAACCATTTTCTCCATTAATTTACAAGTATGACAGGTCAGGGAAATTGGTCTTTGGTTGTCCGCCTACTTCGGATCCTTAACAGGTTTGGGAATAAGGATTACAAAAGCTGTAGTCCAAATAGATGGAAAAGAAGATTCGATCCAGATTCTGTTATACAAATCTAGTAAGAACGCAGATGAAGAAGGATGAATATGACGGAGCAAAATGTACGAAATCATGTCTGGACCATGGACACCATCTTTATTATTCGCCAGTGCAGTTTGATACTCTGCAAGTGTAAAAAGACGGTTAAAGGTATGATCTTCCCCTTTCTCTGTTGAAAAGTCTGGCGGTGCAGTGTTAATTTTCGCCAGTTCTTTGAAAGGCTCAGATAGCGGAAGAGCGAGCGGTTTATATACATACTGGCATGGATACGCTGGCTGGAGCATGGCTGGTTACTGCTGGCTGGCTGGTTAAGAGCTGGCTGGCTGGATGCAGCAGCAGGCTACGTATTGCTGCTGGAGCGGGCTGGTTGTTGGCTGAGGTTGCTATTGCTGGCTATTATTACATGGCTGGTTACACATACATATTACTGATATGATATTACTCATATTGGCTATTATTGAAAGATATTGAGCAAGGATATTGATATTGCTGAAATATATATACTGGCATACATGGCGGCAGATACATATGAGTTGATATATGTGTTGTTGTTATATATTATACATATATTATTGTATGTGGCATGGCTAGCTATGTATATTATTGTTATGGCAGCTACTCTCCATATTATTGGCATACATGGAGCAAAGAGTTAGCATAGTTGAGCAGCAGCATATATATATATATATACTGGTGCTGAAATAAGGCTGATATATGCTATACATATAAGCTATATTATGCTGGCGTTGTTGGTTATATAACAGCTATATAAGATATATATATGCTGATATACATATATATATATATATATTGGTTATTATATATATATATATATATATATATATATTTTTATATAAAACGTATAAACATATATATATATATATATATATATGTATGATATATTACATATAGTATTATTAAGCTATATATATATGGTTATTATACCCGATCTTATTATATATATATATACTGGTACATATATATATATATATAGTATTATAGTGTTATATATATACTATTATATAAGTTATGATTTATATATTTATATAAATGGAGTAAATAAGCAGCAAGAGTAGTATATATGAGCATATATATATATATATATATATATAAGCAGCATATATATATATATATAAGGTTATATATAGTTATAAGAAGTATATATATATATATATATATATATATATATATATATATATATATATATATATATATATATATATTACAGTGTATGAATTCGCAATTCTGCTCCCCAAATAATAAAAAGTAGATGCTAACCACTATATTTGCGGTTATTTATTACTTCAAAATTTTAACATTGATTAAGTTTTTATTAAATACTTTCCATTTTGTTTGAAAGGGAAAAAAATATTGTCTCATTCATACATAATTTGCAGTTCAGCTCGTTCCTATAACCCCTTGCTCACCGATGTTATGTTTTTATTTCTTAAAATTTTCAGGTATATCCTGGGCTTTAATTCCTGGAACGGAATACCGTTATCAATATGAGGGGAAAATTCGCATGGGAATGCCTGAAATCAGGAACAAATATTCTGGAGCTGGAATTAAAACTACTGTGATTGTTCAAGTTCTTGAAAATAAGAAAGTCTTGTTCAAGGTAAGGTTCATCTTAATTAATAAAACTATGTAATTGAAATTCATGTTATTGAATATTTTCTAACTGCTCAACATTTTTTATGCTGAATATCAAATAACACAAAGTATTTAAAAGGAATTTTTTGTCTAAAACTCTAAAATGTGGACTCTGTGGAGCCTGTAAATTTTTCTGCTCCGGCTCCGGCTCCGGCTCCTTCTCCGTAGCCCTATGTAAAACGTAAAAGCTATTAGAGTTGTTTAAAAAAAAAGATAGTTGTCAAAAAATAATTTCCAGTCATAAAATAGTCTATTTTTTTCAGTTCAATGATATTCAAGTAGGAGAATTCATTGGAGATGTCGGTATCAAGATAATGAATCCCATGCCAATGAAGTACGTTCCCCTGAAGAGAGAAGCAAAGATCCTTGAAGAACCCTTCGAAGTTAACTTCATAAACTATCAAGTGAGTTTTACTTTTAAAAAAAAAGTTGTCGATGTTCTGCTAATATATTTCCTTTTTAAAATTTTGTAATATTTCAAATACCTGTAATGAATCCTCAACACTTTCATTATATTCAACAGAAAGAAGAACTTGTGGTGCCCAAGTCCGACAT
>JABUQX010023087.1:5000-52500 GCA_015478945.1 Trachelipus rathkii | reverse complement strand
AAATTCGAAACAATCACTCCATGGAATGAAAAGATCCTCAGTTCCGGAGTGGAAACTTCCAAAACTCTGAATATTCCAGTAAAAATTAGCACAACTGCTCAATACAATGGCAACTTTAAAAACATCTCCTTTGAAGTGACGCCGAAATATAATAAAGAGGTAAATTAATATGTTTGAAGTGAACATCTGGCTCAAAGTAATCATTATATTTAACACAAATTTTTTAAAATGTAACACTATGATTTTTTGCTAATGTGTACTAAAATAATATGACCATGTAATGAAATATTAAAAGTAAATAAAGGTTACTGTTATTTAACCTCTCTCTCTCTGCTCTCTTCTTCTCTTCCTCTCCTCTCTCTCTCTCTCTCTCTCTCATCTCTCTATATTATATATATAATATATATATATATATATTATATAATTAAATTATATATATATATAATATATATATATATTTAGTATATATATATATATATAATATATATTATATATATATTATATAATATATTATATATATATTATATATCTTTTAGTTTACAGGAGCTTCAATCTCAAATATTCCATTCGTGGGAATCAGTAAAGCTTACCCTGAAAGTTTAAACGAAAATGAAATAATGGAAGTGATTTATGTTGGCGGAAACGAAATGGGACTCTACAAGGTTTGATATATGATGATACATATTAATTTATATTAACTTATTTTGCTTTTTGAGTCTTTTAGCGATAATTTGTTAACAAAAACAATTTTATTTCAAAATTGCAGAACAATTATGTATTCGATCGGGAGTACACAGGAATCGATGGTGCCGTTCGTTACACAGGAGACATTTCTTACCCCTTCACCTATGGAAACTTCTACCAGATTTTCAAGTAAGAATCGCACCACCTTTTATATGTAGACAAATAATAGAACTCATTTTATATTATATATGTATATATATATATATATATAATATATATATATATATATACTATATATATATATATATATATATATATATATATATATATATATATATTATATATTGATAATATTATATATATACAGTAATCCCTCCATGATTGGACTGAACACCATTTCCCAGGTCAAGGTATTTCCAGACCAAATTTGTCTTCAACTTCGGAACCTCTGAAACCAAAGTCTTCTATCCAAGCATCGCTTTCAGTAAGTTACATTTGCCCAACTAAAATTTTAAAGCTTGGAAAGTTATCGATAATGACCTTGAGTTATTATTATTATTATTTATTATTATTTATTATTATTATGTTATTATTATTATTATTATTATTATTATTATTATTATTATTATTATTATTATTATTATTATTATTATTATTATTATTATTATTATTTTATTATTTATTATTATTATTATTATTATAGCATATCAAAATTTAACCTTAAATTATAGTTTAAAAAATTGAAATAGGGTCAGCACTATTTTTTATTTATATATCCCAAATTTTCCTTGCGTGAACAACCTAAATTGCATGAAAACCAATTGTCCCGAATCATAAAAATAAAATTTGATTACAAAGGCTTGGCACGCATATTTTCATAACTGACCAGCATTTGAAAAAAATCAAATTGTTGTATATAATGATGTTATAAATTAAAAAAAATATTAAGTAAACAAAAAAGGAAAATTTTTTTTTTCTATAATTTTCAGTTTTAAAAAAAAAAAAAAAATACTTTTTCTTTCAGGCTTCCCTACAGAAGATTGAAACCAACATGATTCACAACAAAAAAAATCAGAAAGGTATATTTCAATAAAATTCTTGTAATTATAATGAAAATTTTGGAAAATTTCATCTTGCTATTGACTTTGACTTTCATTTCATAGTAAATGTTCTAATGTCTGACATGTTTGTCCTGAGATTTTCAGGTGAAGAATCATCTTTCCTCATGAACCTCTCTTCCTGAAAGGAACAAAATCACGTTACTTCGAATCAACTTCCAAACAAGGTTTGTTCTAGAAAGCTGAACGAAGAGAACTTGAATTTGTTTACAGAGTACATTGAACAATGCCAGGGAATGAAACACAAGTCGTCTGTATGAATATTTGATACTAAAACTCCAGTATTATAAAGACTTTAAAACACTCTTTAGAACTTTTATCAACAAAACATTGATTACACTTTTGTTGGTAAAATTCAGAGGATGGATATTCATGTAAGACACTCAATTAGCTACATGAAAGTTAAGTTTTTAAATACCATTATTTCCGCTTTTACACAAACACAACACAAGACGCATCCAAAGTTACAGTGAAATGTATCAGCTTAATATTAAACATGAGAAGATCAATTACGTTTCGTAGAAATTTATATTTGAACATCATTTAATTTAAGCTTATTAATTTCTTTCAGGTTCATTTAAAAGTCAGCAATGAAAGGAAACAAACTCTCATCGACAAAGTTCACAAAGAAATGAACATCAACAAAGATTCCAAAGATTTGAAAAACACTTTTTGAATCAATGTATGATCGAGTGTCAAGTTTCCTTGTCGAATACAAAAGGTAAATCATTTTAAATTTACTATGCTATTTAAAAAATATATATTTCTTAAATAAAGTTGTAAACTTAGCAAAATTTTCGATGAAAGTTAAAAAATGAAACATAACCGAACATATAAAAAAAAAATCTATTATTATTATTATTATTATTATTATTATTATTATTATTATTATTATTATTATTATTATTATTATTATTATTATTATTATTATTATTATTATTATTATTATTATTTTATTATTATTATTATTATTATTATTATTATTTATTATTATTATTATTATTATTATTATTATTATTACTGCAACTGCTACTACTTTCCCCTGCTTAATTTGATTTTATTCTTTCAGCCTCTTCCAGCATTCTTTACCAATATGACTTACCAAACTTATGACATTCTTCGTGGATCTCAGTTCCCACACATTTACACTAATTACTACAACGTTAAGAATCCAAAAGGAAGGATATTTGTTGATGGAGAAAGGTAAGTGGTCTGATAAGACAAATTCTTTACATGTTAAAGATGTTCTCGTTTAAAATCGTACATGAGTTTAGGAGAAACATAAATTAAAGATCTTGAAAACCCTTCCTGGATATCGCCCAGGGAGGATGGAGTTAAAAAAAACAGAATTATTTCAAATATTAATTTTAACTAAATTATCAAAATAATATTTAAGTGCCAAAAAAATTATCTCCACAGTTTTTATTTATTTCTATTTTTCAACAAGAAATAATTAGTTTTTTTTTTTTTATCAAAGTCAGACTAATTGACCATGACTTTTTTTTTCTTTCAGGTACGTTGATGAAACCTACAACTTAAGAGTTCAACTTCCAACAGAAAACGTAAACATGGACTATTTCCGAATTCCCTTTTTATATAAATTCAAAATGAATTTCTTTACCTACAAATCAATTAATGAAATTCCCATTTTAGGTTTATTCGAAAATATATTTTTTTAATTTTTTCCATTCATTTTTAAATTGTAAACAGAAATTTCAAAAATGTGATGATAACTCGGAGAGAAAAAATCTTTAAATTTTGTTAACATTGTGAATAATAAAATATTTTACTTATTTTGGGAAATATTTTACCTTTTGAAACATAAAAAATACCTTGCTCGTCTCCTTAGGAGTTAAGAACTTTAAAATATTTCATTTTGATATTCTGAAAACGAAATTTTTCATGAAATCTGATATTTAATCGGAGGTTTGGTCCTAGATGTACCAGAGTTATATGAATATGGCAGCAGAAAATTCCACATGAAGATAAACATTCTAGAAGGAAACCTATCTCATCTCAAACCTCTCCGTAAACTTGTTTTTATTGTCGATGCAATCATAAAAACTACACACCCTGCTGTTAACAGTGATTGATATCGGGAAAAGCATTCGGATGCACAAAACTTTGCTTTGACTATATTAAATATAAAATGTGTCTTTGTAAAGTTTTGTCACCAAGTGCCTCACATGGATGGAAGTAAAGCGTACCACAGCAAAAGCATTAATACAAACATTTATGAAGATGAATAATCACATTTAAATCAAGAATAGATCCGTAAAATTTTTTAATTCACTTACTTATTTACACTATCTTTTTCGACATTCCTTATATCATATGTGAAGAGTATTTTAAAAAAATAAACTCATGGCTAACGTCATAAAGTAAATTCACAAATCATATGTAAAACCTAATCTATTAACAAAATATATTACAAAAAAATAACCTTTTTTAGATCATGAAGTTTAGTCTCCAAAATTTTTCAAATTTTTTTTAGAAAATATTAAATGATTAAAAAAAAAAAAGCTCGTGAACAAACATTTGTAGTTAAGGAAACCTTTATTAGAAAATAAGATACAATTCAAACATCTGACATATCATATTTCGGCTTCTAGTAAGTTAAAATATCAATACCATAAGTAAACTACAGCGAAGTGACATAATACCAGCCATTTTATAAAAATTAACTAAAATGATTCTCTTTTAGGAGTTTAAAACGAAATTTTCTATTTTGTCATTATAGTGGAGCTTTTAGTTTTTAATTCATAGAGCTTTCAGAGATTGTAAAAACTTCACAGCATCACCAATCTTCTACCCTCTTAGTTTTCTGAATTGGTGTTATGAGCATAACTCTTAATCAAGTAATAGATGAAAGATCCAACGCTTTTAGAGGGCTCTCTCCAGGTAGATGCTGACAATCTTTGCCACCATGTTGGTGAAGGTCTAAAGGAGATCAAGATAGTTATTGCTACTTGACGGAGGTACGGGTCTTCCTTGATGTTTTGCACAATAGGCATTAAGGTATTGAATATCTGTAAAATATGAAAAAACAGATCGTAAGACCATAAGAAAACATATATATGCGTTTAACATAGCACACAAAACCAGCTCCGCTTAAATGCATACCATACTCGTACTTACATCGTCTTTTTGAACGATATTTTTGATATTTTTGTGATGAAGACCAAAGATAGCGAATTCTCTGACTTCGACGGAGTAATTTCCTGTAGCAATTTCAAGAACGAAGTTAATAGCTTCAGTTGTTCTAAGATTGGAAAGAACTTTGATGATACTTCTTCGTTCAAAAACATCGGTAGATACCTAAAATTTCAAATACCATTATTTTGATAAAATATTTCAAGAACAAAGTTTTATTCGGTATAAATCATGAAAAAACATTAATTAATATTGGTGTTGCAGGACTATCCTAAATGTGTTTGATAACTAACCTCAAACAATTTCTTAAGGAACGGGATAAATTGTTCTGTGATTATTCCCATATCGCAATTTTCCGTTCCGAAATATTCTGGCATCCCTTGGATGTAATCGACGCAACTCTTCTTTAGAATTGTTGCAAAGTTTATAATAACGTTGGAAGTCATCACTGGATTTGTTTTAAAATCAAGAGTCTTGACATACATCTGGAAAAAATTATTATTGGTTTTATTTTTTATCACCAACAACGTCTGTGGAAGTGGAAGACCGAAATTTAATTTATGTCCAGTAACAAATACACAATGCACTGATAACATGGTATGTCACAATTAACACAACACTGACAACAATAATTTTTCATTTAACTTTTATTTATAGCAATTTACATGCACCAAAGTCTACCATATATATATATATATATATATATATATATATATATATATATATATATATATATATATATATATATATATATATATATATATATATATATATATATATATATATATATATATATATATATATATATATATATCCTGCGAGGTCCCTCCCTTTCGCTTGGGCATATATTGATGACCTCCTCATGGCGAACCGCACTTCTGAAGAACACCAGGAACACCTGGCAAATCTGGCATTCGTGTTAATCCAGCGAAGTATGCACTGGGCTTTCCTTCTCTCACTTTCTCGGTCACACAGTCTCTGCAGAGGATGTATGTCCTCTCAAAGAACCTGTGGACGCTATTCATGCTTTCCTCCTTCCGGAATTGCAAAAACAATTTCGCCAGTATTTTGGCATGATTAATTTCTATCACTGTTTCCTGAGTTCGGACGCCGAACTTCTCCACCCCCTCATCGCTCTCTTTCGCCCGAAGAAGAGAGGCATCTCCACCAAGGTTGAATGGTCGGATGAAGCCCGCGCTTCTTTAGTTGCCTCGAGGGATTAAGTGGACGGAGCTAACAGAAATCAATAAAGATTTCAACGATATAGTAAACCTGCTTAAATACATGCCACAAAGAACTAGCGACCTTTTTGAGGGAAAGAAAAGTTAACAAGTTGGATATTATAGTTCAAGAGGCAGAAAATTACCTCCTTGCCCATTATAAGAATATGTTGCCAATAGTAAACAAAGAAGACACGTGGAGAAAAGAAGAGAGAGAAACGTATGAAAACAACCGCAATGTTGAAAATTCTAAGCCTCAATTATCCTGTTTCAAATGTGGAAAAAGGACATAGAGCTATGGAGTGCAAAACCTATACCACCTACAGTTGAGACGGCCAATATAAAAATTATAATAATAGCCACACTAACAATAACTGGAGAGAGTTCAAAGAGAGTAGCTGTTGCCATAACAAGCGACAATTGTAAAATGACCAGGAATGGCACTGAAAA
This sequence comes from Trachelipus rathkii, assembly GCA_015478945.1. Lineage (NCBI taxonomy): Eukaryota > Metazoa > Arthropoda > Malacostraca > Isopoda > Trachelipodidae > Trachelipus > Trachelipus rathkii. The sequence continues at coordinate 45,875 of JABUQX010023087.1, read as the reverse complement.
AATTAAATGATTTTTTCAACTGATTTTTTCACTTGATTTTTTGCTCCAAAAAATCATGATTTTTTGCTTTTTTGATTTTTAGCTTTTTTATATATATTTTTTAATTTTTTTGAATATTTAAGTGATTTAATTTCAATAGAAATAAAAAATTAGAAAAATAATATCATAGCAAGGCTACTCTGTTTCAAACTTCTACACTTTAAAAATGTCAACAAAAGATCATGTTTCAAACATGTTTCTTTTATTTTTGATGTAATATATTATCATTATTACAAATAACACTCTTTAGTGTTGTTGTTTCATTGTTTTAAGATTTTAAGCCCTATTTTAAGATTTTGAACTCAGATATAGGGCCTAGGGTTAAAAATAATACTTAATCGAACTTAAAAAAAAAGTTTGTTTACAAATACGATTCTCAAAAAATCAAAAAAATCAAAAAAATCAAAAAAATCAAAAATTGATTTTTTTCTCAAAAAATCCAAAAAATCCCCAACCCTGAAAATGACACAGCGAAACAAAATCTGTACTCCTGACGCCATACAAACGTATGAAAATCAGAAATGCGATGACGGCGAAGACGTCATGAATTATGTTGATAAAGATAATAGGATCGCCTTAGCCTGCGGCAAATCAATACCCGTCATCAGAAGCGCATGTGTAAAGAGTAGAAGCGCGAAGGAGAATGTCCAAAAGAGACAATGCTCGTAGTAAATGGGAAAATCAACAGGATTGATGGAAACGTATTAAGATACACAGGCTGTGACAGTGTCATTGTTAAGGGGAAATATATTTCAGCAGACCAATTAACTGGAAAGAGAATGCAGATATTGCAAATAGATAATACGATTAGGGACGTACCGGCAGGCGTAATCAATGTCGACACCCCTTATTACACAGGATGCGTTGAAGCGATAACATTAGATGATGCTATTTACAACCTGGTAATAGGATATATCCAAGGTGCGAAAAACGCGGAAGATCCTGATGGCCGAGTAATAACGTCATGAACGAGCGAAATGGTCAATCGACAAAATGAAAGTTCCCACAAGTCCTTAAATGAAAAGGATGAAGAAGATAAAACGTTGAAGGAAGATTTGCAAGAAAGAATAAAAACACTAGAGGATGACAAGAAGTCGTCGATGTCAGAGACTAAATACCTTGCAAGAAAAGTAATAGAACTTGAGTGTAAAATTCAAGAACTAGAAGAGTCAAAGATTCATTTGGCTAATACGCAACGCACTCAGGAACAGCTTAGAAAACTTTATGGTGAATTAACTTCCAAGTGTAAGGAAAATTCAGACCATATCGCTGAAATAGCAATTACACAATCTTCAAACTGAATTAGATGAAGCCAGGAGTGAAGTTACAACAACCCAGTATATAGTTGAAAATGTTCTTGCAGTTGAAAAAAGAAAACGCGACGAGATCACCCCTGTTCAGCAGATTTTGAGAGAGGAATTTGCTTCAGCAGAAAGCGAAATTCAGTATCTCAAATCATAAAGAAATTAGAAAGGGAGAAACTTCATTACCAAAGCTTATACGGAAAGTTAATTGAAGACAGTGATTTGGAAAAAGAAGGTTTCTTGAGTAAGAACGTTATATCTGCCGTTGCAAAATTAATTTTGAATAGGATTATAAGTCTCAGTCCTGCACATTCTCCAAGTAATAACACTGGTCCATTAGAAGAAGTTTCAATAAATAATGAATCAGCAGAGGAGTCTGAAGTGATGGGTACATCAGTTGAGGATTCAATAGTTAATTCTGCTAATGAAACCAAAAATGAATCTATGGAAGCACCAAAAGATAAGTCCTTAGGTGAGTCAAAAGATGAAGAAAATTTGAATCCTGGAACAATTAAAAGGGAAAGGATCCGTGAACAACTATCTGAAAGGAAAAGTAAAAGGGAAAGTGCTTCTTTGCGTGAGAAGGAAAAAGAGAATTACTCGGAAAGTTTTGGATCTCTCAAGAAAAGTTCGGAAGAAACAAAATCTAAACAATCGAAAAAGTTGAATGATTTAGTGTTAGGGAAAAGTAAATTGGAGTCTATCAAAGAAATGAAGAATACTGCCGCCGACTATTTGACAAAAATATGAATGTAAAAAATTAGCGTTTGGATGTAAAGGAAAAACCCAGTTTTCTTTCTAAATAGGGTCGTGTGTAAAGTTAATTGAACCATCAGCGTCAAAATTAAGAACTCCGCCAAATAGGACGGATTATATCAATTTTGGAATATTTTTATTTTTACAAAATTTAATTAGTTTAAAAATAATTTCATTTGAAATTTATTCCATACAAAATGGGAAATATATTTTATATTAATATAAAGTTATTTTATGGTAAAAAAGAGTCAAAAGGTGACTTCGCTCGTCAATATCTTGAATACTACAGGAGAGTATAAATATAAGGTAATTAATTCCCACGGGGTCGATCTCTCTTTTAAAATTTATCTTCTGAATACTGTATTGTCATCAATCGTTTGTATATATTATTATTGAATCTAACGGACTAAAGAAAGCCCTGAAAACTTATACAAGGAATAGTCAATAAGATTATCGTGTGCAACGAATATCAAGAGCTATTGATTAGAAGAGAAACTACACGTTGTGATTAAGAATCTCTGACCATTGAGATTATTGGACACGATCTGAAGACGTACATTTGAAGAAAGCTATGTGTCGTCTATTGAATACGACTTTTGATACAGATGGTATTAGAGAATAGAGAAGTAGACACATTTTGAAGAGATCAATTGAGAGATTGTTTATGAATTTATTCTACTACGGAATAACCAGAAGAATCCGATCCTAGTCTGAAGTCATTCTTGTGAATACCGGATCATCAGAAGCAAGTGTGAAGATTTACGAATTATTTGGAAATTCTAGTAACCAAGATTGTGATTTGCGAGGTAGATTATACCCTAGACGGATAGACTCTTTTGTTTCTATTTTAATTAAACGAATTCCGGGGATTGTCACGTATTATTATTTGATTGTGATCCCATCTTGGGACAATATTAGGGTCGGATTTACCTATAAGCTAAAAAAAACTATTGTTTAGGGCCCCGAGGTATAGGGGGCCCAAAAATTTAGAAACGAAACGATAGAAGAAAAGAAAAATATATAAAATAAAGTTAATAAACTCTACGGCTATATATATATATATATATATATATATATATATATATATATATATATATATAATATATATATATATATTATTATTAAGGTTATTGTTATTATATATATATATTATATTGAGTTGTGCGTTATATATTTATATATATATATATATATATATATATATGTTATATATATATTATATATATATATATATTTAAATTGTGAGAGAAAATTGATTTCTTTTATTGCAATATATCCATATTCGTAATTGTTGTTATTACAAATTTTAGAAATTATAAATACATATTAGAGTTATGACTAAAGTGCTATTTTTAGTTATATTATATTGTTATTATTATGATATATATATATATTATATATATATAACATATATATATATATATATATATATATATATATATATATATTATATTATTATTATTATTATATATATATATATATATATATATATATACAAGTTATTATATTATTATTATTATATTATATTATTATGCTATTATTATATTATTTTAATACACATACATATTATATATATATACATATACATATATATGAGTGGAAGAGCACACACAGAATGCATATATAGTTATATATATATATATAGCATATATATATATATATATTATATATTATATATATTATTATATATATATATATATATATATATATATATATATATATATATATATATATATATATATATATATATATATATATATATATATATATATATATATATTATTAAGTATATATATTATTAGATATATATATATATATATATATATATATATATATATATATATATATATATTAAGTTGTTATATATATATATATATATATATATATATATTAAGAGTTAAGAAACCCCAAAAATACTTTCTCTCCCTCTCGCGCACACACGCACACACACACACACACACAGTTTGCTGCCAGCGATCATAAGATTTTTTTCTGATTTACCTTGCCAAAGCAGCCAAACGAACCAATGATGCGGCCTCTTTTGTTTTCAATAAATGATTAATTAATTATTTTTTTTTACTTTATAAGTATGTTTTGTCTCCTGAATTCAAAAATATATTCATTGTGTGAGCTTAATCAGGGCCGGATTATTTATTTATTTATTTATTTATTTGAAATATTGGCAACTAGATTCTTATCGTACTTACGTCTTACTGAAAAAGTGCAGACAAAACGATTGTTTTTCACAGTAATGAATAAAATCTGATCTAATAAGGTGATTCTGTGTTAAGGTTTTTTTGAATGTTTTAGTGTTAACTACTGGTTACCCTTTCTTTCCCTCATAAATTTTTAATATTTTTTAAACAATTTTTAAAGCATTTTTCGTACTTTTAGGTGATACTAACAAGGCGTAAAGACTGTCAACTAGCAGAACAAATACATAATAAACGGCAGTACTGGAAACACGTTCTTGAACGAGTTGTGGCAGTCATAGTTACTCTGGCAGAGCGTGGTTTACCTTTCAGAGGAGATAAGGAAATATTTGGTTCTCCCCACAATGGCAATTACCTTGTATTACTTGAACTTGTTGCAATATTTGATCCTTTTCTAGCAAATCACATAAAAGAATTTGGAAATAGAGGATCAGGTGTTACATCCTATATTTCTAAAACAATATGTGATGAATTTATCCAAATGATGTCAATTAAAGTAAGAAAATAAATTTTGGATGATTTAAAAACAGCAGGATACTTCAGTTTATCTGTAGATTCCACTCCAGACCTGTCCCATGTATATCAGCTCACTGTTATTGTAAGGTATGTCACAGGAGATAATGGGCTCCCTATTGAACGTTTTCAAACCTTCCTAGAGATGAGTAGCCATACTGGGGAAAGTATGGCTAAGATGTGCATGATTACCTTACAAATGAATGTGAAATAGATTTTAGTAAGTGTCGAGGCCAGTCATACGATAATGCTGCCAATATGTCTGGCAAATATAAGGGTTTTCAAGAAATTTTATTAAAAATTAATAAGTATGCTATATATATCCCATGTGCAGGTCATTCGTTGAATCTTGTTGGTAGAGCAGCAGTTAACTGGCTGCTTAGATGCGGTAAACTCTTTTTGGAATTATTCAAGAAATATGGTTTTTTCAGCTTCTACGCATAGATGGGCAGTGCTGTTGTCATTCTTCAAAGATCATTCAAAAGTTCCAAAGTCTTTGTCAAAGACTATATATGGGAAGCTCATTCAAGGGCCACAACTGCAATACTTGACAGTTACGACGAAATAATTTCTGCATTGCTTCAGTTGTATATTGATGCCACAGAGAAGGGTGAAACAAGAACTCAATCCAAAAACATTTTGAATAAAATGAAGGACCTAGAATTTATGATAATGTTATATTTGTGGGGTTATTTGCTGGATGAATTTCAATAGGTTAGTCAGTCACTGCAAGACCCAAAAATTAGCCTAGATGTATGTAGTAAATTATATGCTTCACTTTCGGATTTTATTAAAGGTTCCAGAAATCTATTTGATTATTTTGAAAAACAAGCAAAGGACAAATTGCCTGATGTTGATTATAAGAAAAGCAGATCTAAAAGGAGACTTATATGCAAAGATGATGCTTTAGAGAATCTTCCGCCAAGAGACAAGTTCAGAATCAAAACATTTATACCTGTGATGGATGCATTAGAATCAAATTTGGCACAAATAGCATCAGTATACAATGATGCAGTAAAAAGATTTTCCTTTTTAACAAAATTAGATGCTACAGAAGAAGAGATTCGAGAAGGAGTTAATACATTAAATCAAACATATCCTGAAGATGTGGACATGAACTTTGCTGGAGAACTCAAGCACTTTCATAAATATGTTAAACATTGTCAAAACGACGTTCGTTGGTAAATTCATGTTGTTATGATCCAACAGCGTTCAGAAAATAATGAGACGCTCACTCGTCAGTCGTCACAGACTTTGTCAATTGGCCAAATTACTTATACAAATAGCGTTGACGAATTCACTTTTAAGCAAACGCCTCACGCTCGGTTTTGATCTTTTTCTGAACGCAACTAACGATATATTTATGTTTTCACACGCGTTTGGCACAATGTCGCCAAAAAGGCCGCGTCTCCAATAGATTTGAAAACTTGAAGAATAAATGAGTTATGGAAGTCGTATTTTCCAGGCTGTTTATTTTGCCCAAGTAAAATAAAAAAATAAAAATAAAATGGAAGTCAATTCAATGGAAGCAAAATTCTCGTACATTTGGAGCATTTAAAAGCAGGGATGGAACGAAAAAAAATCAAATGAAAAAATCAACTGATTTTTTACCCGATTTTTTTTTTTTTATAAAAAAAAATCATGATATTTTTGATTTTTTTGTTTTGTTATTTTATATATTTTATTTTTATTTTTTTGTATATTTAAGTGATTTAACTTTACTAGAAATAAAAAAATTAAAATAAAACTATATATATTATAAAGTTTTAAATTTTTTTTTTCAATTTTCAACAAACTATTGGCATCATTGTAACCCGTAATTCCATAACACTCTTTAGTGTTGCTGTTTCATTGTGTCAATTTTAAGATTTTGAACCTAGAGCTAGGGCCTAGGGTTAAAAATTGAAAATTAATGCCAGATGCAGACTAGTTATATATATTGTTTTTGTATAATGTCGTATAATAGGCCTAGGCCTATGCCCTATTTTATGAATGTTTATAGCTAAGTAGCTAACTAATGTAAAATTTAGCATAAGCACAATTTTTTTTTTTATTTCACAGTTACTTACCCTTCCTGATTTTCCATTTTCATTTATATAGAATGAATAAATCACTTAAAAAATAATATTATATCGACCTTAAAAAAGTTTGTTTACAAATTATATTTCGCTTGACGTCACGAATCTGAAAAAATAAAAAATAATAAAAATAGATAAAAAAAAATCAAAAATTGATTTTTTTTTCTAAAAAAAAAATCTCCAACCCTAATTAAAAGACAACCTAATAGATTATGATTAATAGATTAAGAGTTTCCTCATACCTCGTACCGATGACTAAATTCTCGTAGGTGTTCGAGAATTCTCGTACGTCTAACATCCCTGATCTGTGGCAATGAGTAAGACCATTTTCGTTTTTGTCATTTGTGCTTACGTTCGGTAAGAAATGCTTACATTGTTTTAGCACGAATTAGCAAAAACGACCACGATTTCTTACCAGTTTTGGAAACACTTGGAATCAGCTGTTGTGATGGAGCCCGTCGATTTGGAACAAACAAAAAAAAGAGAAATACCAAATGGTTTATATTGCAAATAATTGATCAACTATTGTGATGGAGTTTATCGATTTGAAAGAAATTAGATTTAAAGGTAATTTTATTGAATGAAACATTCATCAATTCAAACTGGCCTACCACACCGCCATATTTTTTGTTTACATTTTTTTCGTAGGAACTTGCTAAATTCAGCAAGCACGGGAAATAGCAACCTTACAGAATTAAGGAAATTCCTTACATTCGGTAAGAATTTCTTGTGATTTTGAGCTAAGTTTGACAAGAACGAAAGCAAACTCGAACATTTCTTACGTTTCGTAAGCACAAATGCAAAATCGAAAACGCCTTGACCTACTAAAGAATTTATTGAGGATGGGGTATTTTATACCAAATTTTGACCCATACAACTCATTGAAAATTTGCAATGATCATTGATCAATATTTTGAAATTGGGGGAGGGGTTTCGGCTGAATCTAATAATGTATATGCAACAGATTTTGATAGGTCTATACTCTATTTGACATACTCTTTTATTTATATATTTATTTATTTTGTTACAATGTTCAAGCTCATTAGGGTTTGAAAAATGGTAACTTATTTGTGTAAAGGCTATGTCTTATTCAAGTTGGTTAAAGTCGCGTTACTTGTGAGGGTAATGACGACCACGGAGCGTACTGGCTCATGGTTCATCTCGAATCGAAAAGATCAACACATGCAAACGACAAAAAAAGGAATTTCTAAATAAACTACCCATGCCTATGAGAAACCTCCCAACAGATTTAGGTAATTGTGGAGCTATGCATAGTATGACGAAAAATAGATTTTTTTTTTTTAAATTGTTTTGGTAATTGTAGAGCTGAGCATAATGTGACAAAATATTGATTTTTTTTTATAATCGTTTTTCTATATTTTTTTTTTACCCATGCTTGATAACGTAAACAGCATTGCCATATAGAACTAATGCTTTTGGTTTGGGCCCGAAAAAACTCATTAAAGTTGTGATAACTTTTGTCAAGTAGACAGATTTACTGTGTATACTTAACAAAACATATCATAACCTAAACTTAACGAGTCTTAAACCAAAAAAAAATAAAAAATTTGAGGCAGTGTTGCATAGGAAGTCTATTTAAACATTGAGTGTCATTTAAAATAAATTGATGTTTTTATATTATGTTCAGCTCCATGATTATCATTTTGGTAATTGTTTAGTATTACTGACTTGAGTATTAGTTTAGTATTACTGACTTGAGTTCACATACATAGTATATTAAAATTATAAACATTTCATTTCCAAAAATGGTTGTAAAAAATTATTTGAAGATTTTTTTACGAATTTTTGTGTATTTTACGCACATATTTTAAAAATATAAAAAATAACGTTCTGAAAATTTTAAACGGCTAATTTTCTTATTTTTTTAGGGATATCTCTATCAATGCATTATTCCAATTTTTTAAATATTGATTGCATTAATATTTTTCCCATAATCGATAATTTTAAATGATTATCAACAATTCAATTCAGCCACATTTACGTTTACGTAGGCTATATTAAAAAAAAAAAATTTTTTTGCAAACAAATTTTGTAATAATAAAATAAAATAATAGTAAAGTAATAATAAGATAATTTTTTCTTTTAATAACTATATATATATATATATATATATAATATATTATAAGTATTATTATTATTTATATATTATATATATATAGATATATAATTATAATATATTATTATATTATATAGTATATTTTATATATTTATTTAACAGACTGCAGATTTATCCGACTGTATAAAAGCTCCGGTATCAGTTTTAATTTGCTACTACCAATAGCTCTCGGTAGATCCCGGATATCTGCTAATATCCAATCCTAGCCCCATCCTAATATATATATATATATATTATTAATATATAATATATATATAAAAGTATTATATATATAAAATATAAATATGTATAATATATATATACTATATAAGATATTATATATATAATTATAATATATATATATATAATTATAGGAAAGTTCTATATTTGAATCAGTTCATATTTCTGAAAAAATTTTCTACAGTTAAAAAAAAATTTTCTAAGTTCAGAAAAGTTAAATTAAGTTAAGTTTTTTAGAAAATTCTTTAGTGGCAAAGCTATCTGGAATTAATGCCAGAAGCTTGCCACTACAGAATTTTTCTTAAAAAAACTTAACAACTTTTCTCAACTTAGAAATTTTTTGACAAGAAATTTTTATTTTTTCAGAAATATGAGAAAGAATTCAAATATAGAACAATATAATATATCTAAATATTATATATATTATATATAATATATATATATAATAGTATATTATATATATATCATATATATATATATATATATCTAAATATTATATATTATTATATATTTATATATGTATATTATATATATATTATATATATATATATATATATTTCTCTAAATTGCAAAATACAAAATAATAAAATACAATTTATGGGAATATTTTACTCAGGTGTAGAATATTATGTCAAAAGTTTTCAGACTCGCATATTTTGGCTCTTCAAAGATCATTTTCCATGACACCTGATGATCTGTTAGAGTAAGGTGTCTTGCAATAACACTAATATTTTGGCTTGATTACTATATTTGAGTGGCTGAGTGGTCTAGGATTTGTTAACATACACCTTCTTCTGAAGATATCCGCACAGGAAATAATCCTGGGCTGTTAAATACTCTGAATAATGAAGTCAATTGAGTGTAGAATTTTTGGAAATTAGAATTATTGACTAATAATTTTTAGAATAGAGCTCTAAGAGTTTGGTTTGCTTAGTAATTTTGTAAACCTTCCTTAATTAATCTCCTGGATACACTTTACAAGTTAGGAAAGCATCAATTAAAGTTTCAAAAATTTTGAAAATATTTAATCCCTTCATGATTTTTGCACCACCTTGTATTTGATAGTTAGAAACTTTGTCCTAATATGAAAAATAGGAAAACCTATCTATACACTTTAAATGTGCATATACATACAGCATATGGTTAATACTATAATGAGAGTTTTAAATTTTCCATTCTTGTCCTTACTCTTATTAAACTAGTAATAAAACAAATATATGAGCAAGTAGTAAACATTTGGTACTCCAATATACATGAGTAAATAACTATGTCTTTTATTACAAGTAATTGAAGTAGGAAAGCTTAGAACTGAACAATAGGAAATATGTATAAATTAATGTAAGCATTAAATAAAGTTTGAAAAAATCAAGATGGACAAAGTTTAAAATGTATTTCATAGTAATTCACAAATTGGATGTATACTTCTGTTCAACCTAACACCTAATAGAAGCTGTACATTGAAACTTTAAATAAATATTTTGCCTGCTACATTATTTCCCTAAAAGTAAAGAATCGTGGTTGTTTGCTGACTTATTCTTTAATAATATATTTCATCATAGGTATATTGATAAAATAGAGGAATGAAATAAGTGGTGGTAGTTTTAAAAACTTTAAATATGGAGGCAGAACTTAAGCCAAACACATATTGGCTAACAAGAATAGTATTTCTTAGAGCAATATCATTTATTTTTTGTAAGTATTTCTAATTTTGTATTGAAACTATTTTTAGAACATGTTTTTTTTGTATTTTTGAAGTGGGTATAAAATGCTTAATAAAATTTTATATTTATTTACCACATAAATTACCATCTATCTTATTAATTTGCAGTTGTTGCATTTCTTGTGGCTTATAATCAAAACAAGGAACTCATAGGGGATAGAGGACTCCTCCCACTTAAGCTTTATATGAAAATATTAAAGTCACAGTTAGTAAATTATTTTGTTCTATTTAATTTACTTATCATTTTTAAATCTTTTTTTTTTTTTTTTTTTTTTTTTTTTTTTTTTTTTTTTAAATAAAGTGTGTAGTTATAATAATTAAAGTTTTATTAGTAGTAAAACTATTTTTTTTAAAATAAATTTATCATTTTGATTTTATTTTTTTTTTTTTTATGTTTAAAGTATTAGAGTGTTAGTAATTGTTTATTAATTTCTTGTTATAACTAGTACTTTTGAAGTAATTTTTTTTTTTTTCAGTTCTGGTGACTCATGGTGGGAAAAAATTAAAATTGCACCAACCCTCTTTTGGCTTAAAGAACCATGGACAGATGTGTTTGTGTATATACTATACATCCTTGGTATATATATATATATATAAATAATATATGTATATATATATTCATATAAATATATATATATATATAATATATATAATTATAATATATAATATATATGATATATATATATATATATATATATATATACTTATTAATAAGTATAATAATATATATGATATATATATAATATCACGTATATAGTATACTAACTAGCATATATTGATTGATAATCAGTGTGGGTTCAAGCAGATTGTACTTCTGCTTAGCCACCAAAGTGTCACTGGGAATATGCAGAATGGCTGGGAGAATGAAGAAAAAGAGTCGGTAAAAGAGGTGGTCCTGACAGAGGAACAGGAAGCGATGTTTGGCAGACCGACGAAAAAGAAAGGTGTGTAATAGGAGTGAAAAGCGAGGTTTTGTGAGGGGACATGGTTGTGGGCTTGCCCCTGGAGATGAACCCTTACATTATCCGCAGATACCTACGTAGGGGGTCTAGTCAAGTTGTGTGTCGAAACTTGACACGATAGGGAATTTTCTTTTACGGCTGCACCACTAGAGCTTCCGTACCCTCTGAGAGGGTATGGAGGTGTGGGTAAAGAGGGGAGCCCCTTTCTTATTTGGACTTGTACCTTATCGGTTCTTCTATAGCTTATAGTTATACTTTTTTCCGAAGGTTTGGGAACAAAAGAATTTCATTGAAAACATAACATTTTTACCTCAGGTTTAGAAGAAATGTTTCATATTTGATAATGCCAAAATTTTTGCTATTTGATTGCATAGCAATTTAGACACTGTCTTTGGGATTCTACCTATTTTTGTACTTTGTTTTTAAGGTTATGAGATAGAGAATTCTAGTGCGTAAAGATAGGTTTTTTGCAAACCTGGCAAGCATACAAAACCTTTTTTTCAACTTTCCCCCATTCGGCGCATGTCTTCTGAACAGCTGATGGCGATTCTTAACGTATTAATAACAACTGAGACAGATTTTGCCTTTGTCGTGAATTAAATTGAGTGTGTTAAAGAGAAATTCAAGAAGTGTTTCTATCAGTGCTCCAAGCTCTTCTGATACCAACAATTTCACTGTTTGTTTGATTCACACTGCCCAACTGACAGTATGTGAATCAAGCTCTGATAAGTAATTAAAGAACCGCTTTCTGAGTTCGGTAAGATGCCCTGAAACCGAATCCTAGATGTCACCAAAAAAAAGATATTCACAATCTTCCCCCCCCCCCCCCCACCAAAAAAAAAGTTAACTATCGAGGTCCGCTATCTTGCTTTTGTTATGCCTTCTGGCTCTAATACAGAAGCTTTGATGCAAATTCTGAATTCTTTTCTCTAACCAAATGCTATTAATATTTTAAAAATCATGATACCCCAAAAAAGACATAGAGAGCTAAATATATGATTATTTGTTTGTTAAAGCTTTTTACTAAATTGTGAATTTGCTTATATAGGTACAGTTTATAGTTGAAAGACTCTATCATCTCTGTTTAGAGGCTTGACAAAATATTACTAAAAATGGGAATCTTTCCAGTTGAGGGAAGCTTTTGAAATGCTAAATAAGATATGGGGTTTGTCAGTATTTTTTTTTTTTTTTTTTTTTTTTTTTTTATTTTTTTTTTTGTGTGACAGTTTATTACTGTCCTGCAAGCTCAGGGTCAACTTAGATGATCGAAACATTTTTTCTTGTATGGAATAAACTGAGAAGCAACAAGGTAACTAAAAAGGCACTGAAGCTCATCAAAGTATTAAGAAATAAATTTTAATTTAGCTACTTATTCATTTTATAATAAAAAGGAATTTTATTGTCCTATTTTAAAGAAGTAAATATATTTATATATTTAATTTCATTTAATGGATATACGAGTTTCATATGCAATTATGTATTAGTACATTTAAGAATTTGATCTTTCTTATCTCAGCAGCCACAGCCCCACAAGTGCAAATCATCATGACAGTTGTAAATAGTAGCCTATATAAAGTATAATAAAGTTTATATTCATTAAATTGTATTATTAGTCTGATTTCTTATCTAAAAATTACAAAAATGTAGCAAAATATAATTTTTTTTTATATAACTAAAATTATATAACTTTGTATTTAATATGCCTTATTTTTTTTTTCAGGTAAACTTGTGGTTGGATAATATTGCTTTAGCTGGTGCAACATTATCAGCTTTAATATTTATAAGCGGCTCTTCAAATATCATTTTCCTGGTTATTCTTTGGATCTTATATCATTCATTAGTTAATGTAGGTAGGTATGAATATTTACCCATTTATTAAAGTGTTGCAACAGTTTTCTTATATAGAGAATCTTTATATGATTGCTGAGAGACTTAGATCTTAAAATAACATTATTGCTTTGTCATGAATCCAGTTGCTTAAATTTGGTCTTAATTAACATTTTAATCTCATTAGCATAACATGTCTTACTATGAACATACAGGTTAAAATAATACATGAATTTAATAATTCATTTTATGAAAATATATTTGTAAACTACTTATATTTGGATTATATTTTCAACAAATATAATTATCGCCGTTTATTTAATAGCATTAGTTTTAACTTTTTTTTTTTTTGGTTGCAATGCATTGTTATTTAACTTGATAAAGCCTATCTTCATATAAAGTGAAGAAAGGTTTAGTCACACATTTAATTTTTATTAATAGTAAATCATGTTCTGTCGAACTAGGCTACTCAGAACTGTTCAATTGCATTTTAACGGACGTTATCTTTTTACAGGGTTCACACTTTCTGGAAAGTCAGGGAAGGTCAGGGAAAGTCAGGGAAAAAAAAATTGGTCAGGGAAAGTCAGGGAAACGTTTTAAGATATGCTGAAAGTCAGGGAAATTCCCTGAAATTCCAAAAAAGTCAGGGAAATTTTAAAATTTCAAAACATATGAAGAATGATCCATGGACCAAGTTGCATATTTTTTATATATTTTTTTTCCTTACTGTATAATTGTGGAATAAGAGATGTGTTTGATAAGTGAATGAAAAGGTTGGGCGAGGAATAACATTCGGTTCCATAAATATACTTCTATCCTGTTTCTTTCTATTTTTAGTTCACTATTACCTATATTCTTCTATAAATTGTCCGAAACTTTGTTCCAAAATTCATCTTTTGTTCTAAGTTATCAATGTATGGATGTGTTTTAGACTGTATGACTTATGACTTAATCTTTTTATATTTTTTTTTTTTTAGGGATTTATATTTTTTAAGGTGTTTTTTTTTTTTTGAGGTTTGAAGAAGTGATTTGGATTTTTGTGAAGGTATTTATTATTTATTTATAAAAATGATTTCAAACAAAAAACTTAATTTTAACGACCAGTTGTTGGACGTCAAACTGAACCCACAGTTTATCAGGTGGTTGGGTAAAGGACCTGATGGTTCCAGGCATACTGTAAAGTATGTTAAAAAAACTTTGATCTTATCTAACATGGGGCGCCAAGCCGAAGTTTCACATTCAGATGGAAACTCATTTGAAATTAGTTAAAACTCCGGAGGACCACCATCATTTAAAAACTTTTCGTTTCGTTTACTAATAATACAAATATAGTGAAAGTGTGTTGCACTGAAATTTATGCCATCCATCAACTCTAAATTCATATCAAACCGATTGTAAATTGACCCTGATGTTCTATAATTAAACAAGAAAACATTCTCATTAGACAAACACCATAATCTCTTTGGATTAAAAATAATGTTACAGGATCTGAAATAGTATGGCATTAAAGATAGGGCGATGATAAAATGTCTATTAAACTCATGTGCAGATATATGGAAAACATTTAAATTAATGTTCCAGATAGTGCGGCGGTAGCTTCAAATTTAAAATGGGGCTGATGAAATGTAATATGTGATTAACTATGGACCTGCTCCCTATATTTCTAGAAAGCAAAAGCACAATACACTCTTACTTTGCAGTGAAGCTCATTCTTACCCTTGAATTAAAATTCAAAATATTTTTGGATGGTTGATTGTCTCTTTTTAAGGGACTTGATTAGTTTTTTTCTTCTATAGTACCTGGGAATTCAATGTTATGTGGAATTGTTGGCAAATTTATTAAATTAGGACTGATATTTTCGCATGGAAATGCGCAGTGGAAGGAGGGTTTTCTTATAAATTAAGCAATTTTAGTGGAGAGTCTGAAAGAACATAGTCTGATTTCTCAAAGAACAGTGCACAATGCTATAAGATCTCATGAAAGTATTCATAAAGTTCCTATCACTCAATAAAATGTGACAAATGTAAGAGCTGCCCATAGGAGATATGAAGAACATCTTAAAGAGCAAAACAGAACCAAAAGAAGAGAATAAAAAGGTTGAAAAAAGAAAATTATTCATTACAGATCTATAAACTTGAAGAGCAGAGAAGATTGCAAAACTTAAAGCTTTGACCAGAAGAAGACTTTATATAAAATCAATTGCAGATGCTTGAGAAGAAAAAGTTAACCTAATCTCCCCTTTTAGAACTTTGTGATCACAGTGGACGTTAGTCACCTAGTCCATTAATGTAAGCTTTTAATTTATTTCCTTTTTGTATAAATAAAACTGTTTACTTTTGGAAAAAATAAAAAAGGAGTGCTTTGGACGGCTATGAGGAAGGTATAGGCTGATTACTAAAAAAATAAAATATTTTTTTTACATTCATCCATGATGATGAACAGTTTCTAAAGTAAATTTTCAATAATTTAATGTATGGAACTGAGTAAATAGGCTGCATAATGATTAATAGATATTTTATACGCCAAAAATAACGAACACGCTGGTCAGGGAAAATTTGCGAATTTGGTCAGGGAAAGTCAGGGAAAGTCAGGGAAATCAAATTCAAAATTTCAGTGTGAACCCTGTTTTGTTTTATTTTTATTTTTTTCTCAAATATAGCATTCTTACTTCTAATATCATCAAATTGTCGGATTCAATTGGTCTTATTCCGTCAAAAAATAATTTTTAATTGATTTCATTTATTATTAAAATAATTTATTTACATATTTTTTAACTGAAATGTGCTTCTTAGATGGTAATTGCATCCTATGAGTCCATATAGCAAAATTTTTTAAAACTTTTTTAAATTAAATAAAGGATTACATATAGTAAACTAATTAATACAGTATAATCTTAATTCTAAAGCTAATCATATTCTTAATAATAATAATAGCAATAATAATAATGATAAATATAACTAATAATTTAATTTAATTAGGTGATTGATTTCTGTGAGGAGAGAGGTATGTGCGTAAGTAATACTTTCTTCAAACACACTAGTATTCATAAGTATACTAAAAATGGTGTAGGTAGAGATGGTATCGAAGTGAAAAGTATGATTGATTTTATGTTGTTGAAGTATGTGATGGATGTTAAATTAGTGGGGGGGTTAGGGATGGGATTATCAGATCATTGTTGTTTTATGTAAGATTAAGTTAGTGGATGGATGGAGAGGAAGGTTGTAAGGATGTGAAAAGAATTTAGAGTGAGAAGTTAAGTGAACAAGGTAATAAGGAAAAGTACAAGACTTACAAGGAAATAAGAAGCTTTTCTGGAAGGAAGCTCAAAAGGTTAAGAATGAGAATAAGGGGTATCTGCATAGAATAATGAATAGGGATGGCGCTTTCGTAATTGATGAAATGGATGTGAGGAGTGTGTGGAGGGAGAACTTCAAAAATCTGCGTAACATCGACAGTAATGAAGAGGTAATAGTGAATGTGTTTGGATTTGATGGTGCAAGAAGCAAGGTCGTGGAGTTGGGGTGTCGGTAATTTTCAGGAGAGTGGAGTCGGAGTCAGTAATTTTGAAGAGGGTGGAGTCGGAGTTGGTAATTTTCAAGAGATCGGAGTTGAGTCAGTAACTCTAAAGATAGTAGAGTTAGAGTCGGAAAATTTTGAACTGATAAAGTTGTGAATTGTGACTCTGTGAGTGACTTCAATCACTTCATACAAGTTCACTGACTTGCGACTTCCACAGCACAAAATGCAATTGAAAACATACATTGTTTGTTGTATGAATTAAATCAGGACGTGATCATAGTTTATACCCAGATACATATATACACTCACACAGGTGCGTTAAGGGCTAGTCACACACACATACACAGCTAATATTACTAACAATGTTTACAACTCAAACATTCTTTACCTGAATAACTAGATTTCTCTTCTTGAAATTTATACATTCCGTTCATTGTAATAAATAATTTAAGATAGTCTTAACTTTATTTACATAAATGTAATTCAAGGGCTCGTAGCCTATGTTTCTGAAAAGGAAAGGAGAAACAATAGTTATTTACACATTAATATAATATTTTACTACTAATACTACTACTACTACTACAACTACTACTACATGTCATTTCTTCCTGTGAGGAAAAACTCTGATTGTGATTTCCTCCTTGATTTTTATCACTATCATCTGTAATATGAAGTAAATTTAAAAAAAAAAAAAAGTTCTCATCCCCTATTCTAGGAGGGGAACTACTCTAGGTAATTGCTAAGTAGGAATTGGACGAGGGGTTAAACCCTGACCCTTTGTCTTGCTACTAAGTTACGCTACCAGTGAACCATGGTAAATATCAATTATTAATTATTATTTATTATTTTATTTATTTATTTTATTTATATATTTATTTATTTTTGAATTATTAATTCAATAATGGTAAATATCAATTGTTTTCAGGGCAAAGGTGGTATTCATTTGGATGGGAATCTCAATTACTTGAAACATGTTTCATTGGCCTTTGGGGTGTTCCTCTCTTAAGTTTATCTTCCTTGCCTAAAAATAGTCCCATGTCCTGGGTTAGTGTTTGGGGACTGCGATGGCTTATTGTACGTATTATGCTTGGGGCTGGTCTTATTAAATTCAGAGGTGATCGATGTTGGAGGGATCTTACTTGTATGGATTATCATTACGAGGTACCATATATATATATAATAATATATTAATATATATATATATGTATATATATATATATAATATAATATATATCCATATATATATATATATATATATATTATATATATATATATATGGTTATTTATTATTATTATTATTATTATTATTATTATTATTATTATTATTATTATTATTATTATTATTATTATTTACTTAATATCCACAGACTGGGGTTGAGGTGCGTAGAATACACTGGAACAGAAAAGTCGTAGAAGAACATGATGGAAGTCGAAAATAAAGCCCTCTTTTACCGTCTCCTTTTTAACCTTAAGTAGGAACTCGTCGCAGTCAGAAAAATCCACGTTAGAGGTCATAAGACTGCGATGGACCCTCCCTGTTGTATCTCGTCAATGTGGGGTTCATCCCATGGGCCCAAACCATACCCCCTCACAAAACCCCGCCATTCACTCCTGTTATGCATCTTTATTCTTGCCTCTTCCAAACTCACATTCTTCTCCCTCAGACATTTCTTTACTGACTCAATCCAGTTTTTCTTCGGTCTCCCAGCCAGTCGATTCCCAGCACATTCAGCACTATACATCTGTTTAACCAACTGACTATCATCCATCTTTTCCACATGACCAAACCATCTCAATGTACTCTTGTCTATTCTCTCATTTACGCCTTTCTTCACACCACACAACTACCTAATGCATTCATTCATCATTTTATCATTTTTCTTGCACCTAACACACTCTTAAGATTGTTCATCTGAACACTTTGTACCTTAGATCTATACCTTTTATTCCAGACCATAGTTTCACTACTATATATTAACACAGGTAACAACATACCCTCATGTAAAACCCTAGTACTTTCAAGACTTGGCCCCTTCGCATCCACCAAAGATATATACTTACTTACTTTGTCACCCCCCCCCACTCCCCTCCTACGAGAAGTGGGCAACCGCGAGATACTTTGCTACCATCTCCGGCCGCGCCCAGAGATCCGATAATTTTAGTCGAGTGAAATTGTTTCTAATGCCCTCCAAGACGGGGAAATCTATTATGAGATGTTTTTTTGTTATCGATGGTTTGGGAAAGGCATCTTTGACAGTAGGGGGAGGAATCTCCGAAATAATCAAATTTGTATTCCTGAAGGGAGAGATGGTGCCCATAGTGGAGCGTGATTACCCGTATTTGGCGGTCCAAAGTTTGTTCACTATTGGAGAGTTCTGGTGGGCGTGCTTGGAGTACGGTATTGTTTGGGTATGTTAAGATAATTTCTTGGGTCAATTGTGTGTTAATGTGTTTAATGATATTAGTGTCGGGTGGTGGTGGAGGCAGATTGTTGTATATAGTCGAGTTTTTTTGCTGGTGTAGCTTTTTTATTTCTAAGTGTAGGGGGTTGCAGTGTTTGATGTAGGGGTGATCTGCTATAGGATTGATATCCTATCATGTCGAGATGGGGCCCCTAGTGGTAGGAATTTTGTTTCAGTTTGCAAGTGATGTTTAGGTGTGGTGGGAAGGCAGCCAGTTATTATCCTAAGTGTTTTATTTTGGATTACTTATAACTTCTTAATGTTAGTCTCTGATACTGTAGGATCCCGGGCGGGGGATGCGTAGTTTAAAGAGGGGGGAAGGTATTGTCTGTATAGCCTACTGTTGAGTTTTTCTGTATGTTGCCCAAAGTTAGTTCCTGTTATTGCTTTCATAGCATTTAATTTATTTGTGACTTTGGATGCATGATGATGTTTATGTGGGTCAAATGTCAATCCTAAGATGGTTGATTGTCTATTAAGAGGGTGTCTATTATATAAAAGATGAATTGTTGGATGTTTGTGATTCTCTTTTATCTGATGTGAATAATGCAATTGAGGAATTTGTGGGTGAGGCTGACATTATATTATCTGTAGTAAGTTACGGTTCCAGTTGTCTTATTTAATGTAGTTCTGTGCGTGCTGTATTTATTTAGGGGTGTTGAGAGGTAATGGTTAGATCATCGGCAGAGCTATTAATTTTTATATAAGGGTAGGCGGGGGTTGAGCATAATCTTATTTCAAATTAATTTGAAAAGACAATAAATTAACTCAGATTTTTTTTTATTATTTATTCAATTTTTATGAAATTTTCATATTAGATATAATATATCGACCTACACAATTTTGATTTATCACACTTTTCTATATACCCAACAGAATAAAATGTTCTTAATATGCTTTGTTATGTATCTTGTTATTTGTATTGTGGCCTAATTTTGGTTAAAACCTTTCAGGATATGTTGTTAAATCCGTTACGAGAGTAGTTGTGGAATGTTTTGTCTAAATCCATGTTGTGTGCTAGATAGAGGAGTGTAAGGTAGGATTCTATTGAGCATTAATTTTTCAATACTTTAGATATTGTGGAGAGCAGTGAAATTGGTCTGTGGGAAGCGGAGTTCTTTGGTGGTTTACCTGGCTTTAGTATAGGAATTATGTGGGCATGTTTCCAGAGGGGGGGAGAATGTTAATTTGCCATGCTGTGTTAAATAATTGGGTGAGGGCTTCGATAACCTTGGTTCCCAAATGTTTGGGATGGATACTGGATATTTAGTCTGGATAAACTGCTTGTGAGTTTTTTACTTTTTTAATTATGTTGAGTACTTAATTTTTTATTTGTCTATTAGAGGGGATTGTGGGTTTATGGGTTATTTTTGAATAGTGTGACATGATGGTATTACGTCGAATTTTTGGACTAGGAATTTTATTGTTTTGTTTGCAGGTTACTTCGGTTGTGGGAGGGTGTTGGGTATGTGATGTATTTGAATTTTTTTATGTGCGGAAAATTTGCGTTAATTTTGTCTTGTAGTTCATATTTTGGGTGCATTGCTTTCAGATCTCTCCTTGATTAATGTATTTATTCTGTTGTTAAGGTCTGTGATTTGATTTAGTTGAGCTGGGTTTGGTTGTCTATTTTGCCTGAGTGTGTTTCTTTGTTCTTAGTAGGGTTTCTATTTCAAGTGAAAAACTGGGGTTAAATTGTTTACGGTAATCTTGGGGGATGTATTTTTTGGAAGCGTTGAGAACGGTTTGTATTGCTTGATTGAGTGAGGAGAAATTTGCTACTTGGAATGTTTCCAAATCCTGTTCAATGCTATCATTATATGCTTGCCAATTTGCTCTTTTGTAGTTGGTATGTTGTTTTAAAGGAAGTGTAATTTGGATGCTTGTGTTGAATTGTGATAAGTATTGGGGAGTGGTTTGAGGAGAGAGCTTGAAAGGTTTGGCATGTAATAGTGACATGAATTTGAGGGGAGCAAAAAGTGATGTAGGGGAATGTTGGATTTTGGTTGTGTTGAAGAAGTCTTCGTGTAGATCGATTTCTGTTGTTGAGGATACTGAGTGAGTGTAGACCATTAATGAGTGCATCGTCTCTTTGTGAATGTGAGTGGGTATTGAACCATTTAGGGTGGTGTGCATTGAAATCTCCGGCCAGTATCAAGTTGTTATATTGTGCTTGAGGGGATTGTTTTTGGGCATAGTTTTGTGGACAATTTCTAAATTTGGATGGGGTGGGGGGGTATAAAAGTTGATTATGTTGTGATTTCTCATTGGTCTGTATTTCTATTGACTGGTATGATGATATTTGATCATTGTTCATGAGTCGTTGTGTATGGTTTGTGGTTTTTTGAAATAGTATATTTTTTATGTATAAGAAAGACAAGACATTGTTGGGGTGGATTTTTGTCCTGTCTGAAGGTTGTGTAATTAGGGAATTCAGCGAGAGGTGTGTTCTGTTTTAGATATTCTTGTAAGAGCGCGCTATGTGTATGTTGTATTTAATTAGCGTGTGTTGAAGTTCCTTATGTTTATTTTTTATGGCATTTATATTTAATTGGAGTATATTGATTGAATTATGGGGGTGTGGAACTTGGGTTTCTGTGTGCTCATTTCCGCATAGGTGACAGGACCAAGTTCTGGAGTAAGCCCTGGTGGTTTGAAGGTTTGTGCGCTTCAGATGGAACCATTTATGACAGAAATTGCACTGCACTGAAGTCTGACCTCGGCCATATTCTCTATTGCATCTGGGACAGGGATATGCTCTGGGTCATAAGTTATCTTCCACGTCTCCAGCCAACATAAGGAGTTGGGGCATTATATATATATATATATATATATATATATATATATATATATATACTTATCCATAAAATAAAAGATAATATATATATATATATATATTATATATATATATATATATATATATATATATATATATATTATATATATATATATTTATATAATATATATATATATCTTTCTTTCTTTCTTTCTTTCTTTATCTTCCTTATATTTTCCCAAGAATGGAGTAAGGTGCGTGCGCTCGGAAAAGAAAAGCAGTAGAAAAGAAAAAAAATGAATATGACCACAAGTCGAAAAGAAAGCCCAGCCTTACCGCGCCCTCAGTACACCATTATTTAGTGGGAACTCATCGCAGTCAGAGAAAAATCCCACGGCCTAAACGTTCATGGACAGATCGATGGACCCTCACTCATGGTAGATCTGTCAGAGTGGTGTAAGGTGTGTTCATCTCGGCTTGACCCAGGTGCGGCCATACAATACATACACCCATCAAAGGTCCCCGCCTATTCACTTACCTGTTTACACCTTCTCTCTCGCTCTCTACCCTTAACTCACATTTTCTCTCCTTCAAACATTCGTTTACTGACTCAATCCACTTTTTCTTCGGGTCTCCCAGCCGGTTCTGTTCCAACACACTCGCCACTATAGACTATACATCCGCTTAACCAACGAACTATCATTCATTCCTTTCCATATGACCAAACCATCTCAACATAACTTTCATTATTCTTCTCATTTACCCCTTTCTTCACACCACACACTGGATTCTAGATAGATTACATTCTCATGATCCAATGTTTCACGACACGCATAGCCAACCTCTCAGGATTGTCCCATCAGAAACACAGATTGATACTTAGATCTATACTTATCTTATTCCAGACCATAGTCTCACTACTTATTATACATTAACACTAACAAACAGTACCCTCATGTAAAAACCCTAGCACAACTCAAGAATACTATAGTCCCCTTACATTCACCCAACGATTTTAATTAGCACCAGGCCACCTTCCTTGCATATCACAACTCCTGCTAATAACTGAATCTACTCAAGCTACACTCGGCTGCAATCGTCACTTCCCGTTTACATCAACCATATACCCTAAATGAGAGACATAAACTCGCACGTGTGTTACAGGCTCTGCTACACCATCTAACATACACTTTCACTCACTGAGGAGTTGTCCTCATCTTCACAACCATACCTACTTCTTTATCACGATTTTTACTTTTCAACCCTCCTTTTACACAGCCCTGCAAATCTTCTTCTACCAATCCTCGTCAAAGTATACTCGTTTCAGATTCACCACACAGAACCCAAATCATCCGCATATAATAGGTAGGCAACCCTCACTATCTTCCATTCTCCATCCATTCTAACTACATTACCTGCCAATCCCCACTGCGGTATCTTTGACCACGTGAAAGCCCATCCAGATATACAAATTGATATTAACCAAGGAGACATAACACCAACCCTGTCTTACTCCGCTATTAATTCCTAAAACCAACTCAACACCATTGACACCAATTTATTCCTTACCCACACGCCTTCACTATCGTCATACATACTTTTGATTCCAATCAGAAGACCACCACAAACACCATATATATCACTAAACACTTGCCACGAAACCTTCCCTATTAACTCTATTTTCATACGCCTGTTGCAAAATCCATAAAACCTAAATACAATTTATCTTTCTCCCTCATTTTCTCAATCCATTGTGTTTCAAGTAAAGATTTGATCCACACATCCTCTACCACTCCTAAACGCCACCTTGTCTTTCACCAATCAGTCCTTCAGTCACCTGACGCACTCTTTCGACAAAAAATACCAGCATATACCTTCCCTACAAACACTCAATAAACTTATTCCCCTATTAATTTCATACAGTCCCCTTATATCTCCCTTACCCTTAAATAAGATTACTATTACCGCTCTCCTCCAAAATCTTGGCATCGGAGTTATACCCTCCATAAACGCTTTATTACACACTTCCAAATCCAATCAATCACCATCTCGCCTCAGCCGTTACTTAGATCATAGTTCTACCAGTTTAAATGTCATCAAACTATACACTTGCAGATTTACCATTTCTTTCAACTTTTTCACTTACCCATTACCTCCTCCACTCAATAACCTCATCCCCAAATACCTTATCGCTTCCTTGCACCATCAACGCTCACAATCATCACTATCAACCCTTTCCAAAATACTGTTAATATTGCTTGCAGGATTATTTCGGATTCTAGATGATTAATATTATATACTTATATATATTATTATATATATTATATATATATATCTATATATATATTAATATAAATATATATATATATGTATAATACTATATATATAATAATATATATATTATATATATTAAAGTATATATATATATATATTAAATCTATATATATATATATATATACATATAATATATATATATATATATATATATAATTATATAATATATATATATATATATATATATAATTATTATATTATATTATATATATATATATAATATATATATATATATATATATATTATATATATATATTTATTATATATAATATATACAATATATATATATATAATATATATATAATATAAAGATATAAATATATATTATATATTTATATATAATATTATATATATATATATATATATATATATATATTTAATATATATATATATATAATATATATATATATATATATATATATATAATTATATATGTATATATATATATATATATATATATATATATATATATTATATATATATATAACTATATATATATATATATATATATATATTATATATATATATATATATATATATGATTTAAAAACTTTTTATATTTTTAGACTCAGCCGGTTCCTAATCCTTTATCATATTACCTTCATCAAAGCCCAGGATGGATTCATAGAGGAGAAACACTTGGGAACCATATCGTTGAGTGTATTATTCCATTTTTCGCTTTTCTACCAAGAACATTCCAGATATGGTGTGGAATTATTCAAATTTTATTTCAGGTATGATTTATTATTATTATTATTATTATTATTATTATTATTATTATTATTATTATTATTATTATTATTATTATTATTATTATTATTATTATTATTATTATCCAGAAACAATATAGCCTTTGAAATTAAACAAGAGAGTTGGTAATCTTAACCTTCTAACTTTTTTTCAGTAATAGTGATATTCACTTGCTATTCTCGAAAACACAAACATGCAACTAATTTCATTGAGGAAGTTTGGATACTCTGGTTCAGGGTATTTACAGAATCGTGTTGCTGTTTGTTTCAATTTTAATGTGTGTTGTTCTCTCCTGGGACTGATTCATTATTATGTTTCTTTCTTTCTTTTATTTTATTATTATTATTATTATTATTATTATTATTATTATTATTATTATTATTATTATTATTATTATTATTTTATTATTATTATTATTTCCCCCTAAATAACGTGCCCACCTAACGTGCTTAACGCAATATGAATTTAAATTTGGATACTGCCAAAGTTGCACGTTTCCCTCTTTTTCAGTTTTGTTTATTCCCCGCTTTTGTTTTGTCTGTTTTTCCCGCTTCTGTTTTCTCGGTTCATTTGCCTCCCATTCCCCCTTACGTATTATGGTACGTACTTCCTCCTCTTCTTCCTCATCCTTCTCATTTTTTTCCTTCCCTTCACTTGGCCCTTATGGCTTTCCGGTTGTCTGTTCCTGTTTGGGTCCTGGGTCAGGCCTCACCTCCATCCCCCGCGGATGAGGGTACAGGTTATAAAAACCGGTCCTTTCCGCCTATGACCGGGGCCGCCCTATTGTAGGGGGTCCGAAACCTTGGGTTTTAACCACTGAGGGAGGCTGACCTGCACTTTGGTGTATAATCTCGGGCTTCGCGTTTCGGGACCATGTTGTTCTTGGGAGGGGACGTCGCGGAGTTCCGGGGCTTTCCCGGGCACATGCGCTTGCTCTCCCTACGTGGTGAGGTTTCGGGGCGGGCTTGTGTTGGGTTCTGGCCTTGGGCCTCCTACAGTGGCCAAAACAATTTCCCATAGGTATAGTTTCCCCTTCCGTTCCCTCTGGTATATTGTTCTTTACTGTAGCATTTGTTATTCATTATTATTATTGTTTTTATTGGGTGGAGAAGTTTCATTAATTGGAGTTTACCTTAGAATACGCCCTTAATTAAAAATACCGATTTTAAATGCCCGAGTCGACAAAGTCTTTCTCTTCGCCAACCCATGGGTCTTGTGACGCCAAGCGCACCAGAAGTTTCACCAAATTTAGACGAAATGGTTCGTGCTGCTCTCCATCATCCAGCGAACCTCCTTACACCCCAGATTCCAGCTTTATTAGTCGACCCTCCTCATCTTTTCTGGTGAGGCTGTTTCGCAATCTGTACCTGCGTTACCTCATCAATCGCGTCACCAGAGGAATCGGGCTCCTCCTCACCCGTTGGGCCCGCCTACTCGCTACCATACGCCTCGAACCTATTGAACGGTTTCCGTTCTCGGACCCTCCGCTAGGTGCCCCCACTATTGACACCTATCCTTTGTACTTTTATCTTAGTTCGCCGACTTCACAACCTCTCAAGTCTCGTAGCCATCTCGTCCTCACGTCTCATAGCCATCTCGTCCTCAGTACGAACGATCATCAGGCGACTCCCATGAGGAATGGTTCTCTCCTCGTTCGTGCCGCCTCTCGACATCAGAGCAGTTATTGGCTTCTCTATCATATTTGAGAGACCTACCGGTTGTCTCCACGCCGGACGATGTTCGCAATACATCTAAAGGAACAGTGTATGCTCCGGAGGTCCGTTCCGATGATCCTGAGGCCATTCTCGAACATTTTACAAAGCGTCATATTCCGGTCACAAATGTCTACCGGTTCCCTCCTCATAAGGAGCCTCCCACTGTGTCCAACCCTCGCCTCCCTTCTCACTTTTAGTGTACCATTCCCTCCGACCAGGGTGAAAATTGGTTTCACCGTCCACTCGGTTCGGCCATACATCCCGCACCCGAGGAGATGTTTCAAATGTCACAAATTTGGCCATCCTCAAAAATATTGCAGATCTCTCCAGTTCATCTGCCCGAGGTGTGGTGACACTCTCCACACTCCGTGCGAAAACCCGCTTTGCTGCCCGAATTGCAAGGGTTCTCATCAGGCGTCATCTGTGCACTGTTCCCTCTTTCTTATGGAAAAAGGAAATTCTTAGAACAGGACCATACACAAAGCTCGATCGCCGTCTGAGGACTCTCTTCGCGCATAGGGAAGAAACTTTCACACCTGCCTCTCTCCTTTGCCGCTGTGACTAGGCCGGTTTCTTACCGCCCAACCTTCTCATCGCCCTCGTGCACCTCCAGCGCCTCTACGTACTTTCGCAGCTCTCTCATGGGATCGGATTGCTGACCACTACTGGGTTGCCACAATTTCTACTCTGCATCGAACTGCCCCCGCATTCTCCGACATGATCCGTACTGTCGCTCATCACAACTCCCAGTCCATTTACCTTCCATATCCTATAGGTGTGGCTTCGGTTTGAAGTTCATGCCGGCACCCAGGGTTGTATGCTTTCTCCAATTTCTGGTTCTTCTCCTGATTTGGAAGCATCCCCTGCGTTACTGCTCGATGATGACTCTCCTTTGCCGCCTGTTTCCCGTAAACGTCTGGCTCCTGTGTCTCCTGGGAAACCGCTGAACCGTTCTTCTCCTAGTATTGTGGACTCTCCTGAACGTGTCACGTCTCCTTCTGCGAGGCGCCATTACTCTTTTCGCTATCGGGCGACAGATTTCTTAAAATCCTCGCCTTCTGCCCATCCGACCGGGTCTCCTGGTGGTTTGCCCAAACGTGCCCGTCGCTCGAAACGCCATGGTGATGTGGAAAGCATTCCGTCTGTTTCGGCTATCCCAGATAGTTTATCGGGCCTTGCTTCTGCATCCGACCCTAAAGTTCCTTATTCCAGCGATTCCGAGTCCCATTTCTGATATCGCAATGAATGTAACCACCGACTCTACATCTTCTGAGGTTCCCCAACTTGGGATCCAGGTCCCACCCCCCATTGTACCTCATGTGCTCCCTCACGGTGAATCCGAGTCCCCTGTTGTTCGGGGGGATTCCGGAACCATTGGGGGAGATACCACTGTATCCTCCCCTGCCTCTGCTCCGCTGTTCTTTTCTGGGCTGCCCCCGCAGGACAGGACGCTGAGCTTTGTGAGGATGTGCTTCGGGCCTCCTCCCCCGTTTATTGTCTGGTTCCTCCTCTTGCCATCCCTGATGAGACTCCGTCCATAACGAGTCTTCAGCGGTGTGATACACCTGTGCCTTCTGCACCCGTCCTGGACGATATTGGGGGTTCCCCTGTCTCCCCCGTTGAGAGACGATCTTCTCTGAGACCCTCTGATGTGAAGATTGGTTTAGCCCGTCTTTTTGACGGGGTCGCTCCCGCAGTTGTGGGGAGCGACCATTCTCTATCTCAGGATAAACCTCCAGTGTCAATTCTCCATGACCTTCCTCTTCCGCCGGGCTATAAGGCGCCCCCTCGTGGGCCATTTAGTGACCCACGCCTTCGATCGACGCGTGCTTCTAAAAAGAAAGCTGAAGCCCATCGCATATCAACGATTGTAACAGATCGCCTTGCGGACTGATCGCTTCGTCTTCTTTCTTCAATGTCTAAGTTTCTTCAATGGAACTGCCGTGGTTACTACCCGAACTTCGAAGAGTTGGGTAGACTTATTGAATTGCATACTCCAAAGGCCATCTGCTCCAAGAATTGCAACCTGCGTAACCGTGCTTTTCTGCTGCCCTCCAAATATAGGTTTTGCCTCCGCTTCCCAAAATCGTGGCGCTAATGATAGGGATGGTTGCGGCGATTTTGTTCCACGAATCGGTTCCTTTCACCCATATCCCCATTCCAACTCTGGTTACACGCGGTAAGCTGCCCCGTGTACCACCTCGATTCCCCGATTTACTTATGTGGCTCTTCTACCTCTGCGCCTAGTTGCATTTACACGAGAGAGGATCTTTTCGGACTGTTTGAAACCTCCCTCCGCCCTTGTTGGTTTTGTGGGACTTCAATATTCGCCACCCTTGTGGGGTGACTCGGTTTCGTTACCAATGCGGATTGGCTGTTAGGTGTTTTGCAGGGTTTCGTTGGGATGCCTCAACACAGGCTTACCAAAAATTTTCGAACGTTTTGACACTCGTACTTCCTCCTGTGTTTGACATCTCCTTATGCTCTCTTTCATTCATTGACAAATTCTGGTGGGACAGGCCGCCTTACCTTTGTGGGGGTGACCATTACCCTATCTACCTTACATCTCTTTGTCCCTGATCGTCCTCCAACGCCTTATACCAGCTGCCGTTATGACAGGGCTGATTGGTCCTTCCTTTCTCACTGCTACTTATGTCCCTTGCCTTCCGGCCATTGACGTCTTTCCCTCCCCTGCGGATGCGTTCACATATTTTGCGGATGTTGTTCTGGAGGCGTCGAAGGCCCATATCCCTCGCTCTTCTGCATTTCGTCTCTTTCTGCTACACCGTGGTGGAACGCAGATTTCGCTCGGGCTAATCGTCCTAAACGTCAACTCTATCGCTTCGATACAAGAGAATTCTACCACAGTCTATTTCTCTCTGTGTAAGCCGTGTCTGGTTCTTGGTCTCCTCGGTGTTCTAAATACGTGATGGACCATGTGAAACTCGAGTATTTTTCGAACTTAGGTTCTACGGTCAAATCTGTCTACTTGGCCATTGTCGTCGGTGTATGGTCTTTGTGCGCAAAAATTTCTTTGTAAGCTTACTACAGGGAGCCACCACTCGGTATCAGTGTGGCCCGAACCCGTGTGATCATTTCCGCTCCGGCATGGTTGCCGATGAGCTGGATACCATTTTGCTGCTTGCTGCAGCGATTCTCGGTATCGTGAGCCTTTCCGATCGAATCCACGCCCGCACTCATTTCCCGAACTTTTCTGTTCCTCCTGGTGAGAATCTTTCTTATAATCGATTGTTCAAGAGGGCGGAATTTCAGGAGGTTCTCCGCCTTTGTAAGGATGGAGCGCCTGGCCCTGAGAGTATCTCCTACCAATATTACGTCATCTCCATGCCTCAGCTTCGGGCGTTTCTCCTCTCTTTATATAATCGAGTCTGGGTGGAGGGAGTCCTTCCCCCCAGTTTGGCTAACGGCTTTACACCCATTCCCCATTTTCAACCAGGTAAGGACCCCTTACAATCGGCGGACAACCAACGTCCCCATTTTTCTCTAACTTGTCACACGGTGTAAAGTGATGGAGAAGATGGTGGTCTGTTCGTCTTCTCCGACGTTGGAGGGCTGCGTGCTTTTTCCGCCCATCAGTTTTGGGTTTAGGAATCATCGATCCACCACGGGGAACCTCTTCTCGGTTGGACCACGTATCCGTAAGCTTTCTCCTCTATAAAAATGGTCTAAGCTGTTTTCTTCGATCTCGAGAAGGCTTATGATTCCACATGGAGAATGGAGTTCTCCATACCTTGCACTCGCTGGGGGTTTTAGGGGACAGCTTCCCCTCTTCCTTCGTCTCTTATGTCCGGGCGATCTTTCCAGGTTCGCTGTGGTACCACTCTGTCTCGTTCTTTGACATGGTCGAGGGGGTGCCGCATGGAAGTGTGCTCAGCGTTCTGCTTTTCGCTGTCAGTTTCAATGGTTGTCATTGCTGGCATCCCATCTTCCGTTCGGTGCTATCTCTATGCGGACGACCTGGCATTGTATGTTTTTCGATGAAACTTTCATGCATGGAAAGTCAGCTGCAGCTGGCTGGCACGGTCTTGTCTTAGTGGAGTGATTCACGGGTTTTACTTTTTCCGTCACTAAGACGAAGACCGTGTACTTTTCCGTAGAGGTGGTTAGCGGGATCGTAGGGGTGATTTGCTCCCTTGCTGACCTTGTATGGTTCCCCTCCGCCTTGTGTCGGAGGTGAGGTTCTTGGGTCTGTTTAAATTGGATTGCTCGCCTGACTTATCTTCCTCATATCCTCAATTTGAACTTAACGTTCCGGCGCTGGAGTTGGACTCTTACGCCACTTACGCTTACCATCTGTGGGTGCTGATCGTAAGGTCATGCTTCGTTTGCTGATCATGTTGGTCAGGTCAAAGTGGATTATTGCGATATGATGTGTGATACTATGGCCAGACGTCTCTGGCGTACTTACCGCCTTCTCGACCCGATACAGAATGAGGTCTGCGCACTTGGGGCGTTTTCGTTCTTCGCCAAAGGAGAGTTTTGGAGGTTGGAGGCTGGGATGATATCCTTTTCTGTCTTTACGGAGAGGAATATCTCATGTGCTTTTGTTTTCTCGTTCTACAAATCCCCAGCCATACGGCTGTTACTACCTCTCATCGCTTGAGGTTCCACGTATCCCCTGCCTATTGGCCGTTTGCTGAGGTTGTGGCTTCTGTCTTCGTTTTCTTCGCCTCCCTGTGCGGGCTGTTTTTGCAATTTGACTACGATGATGTCTGCCTTATTGGTTGTATCCGCCCCTGTGGTGTGCATGAGGTTGTCCGCCTTATCAAAATCCGGGGACCACCCGTCTCTCCTGAAGGCTTCCTTTCTGTCTCACCTGGCTCTCCATGGGAGCTCTGTGAGCATCTACACTGATGGATCAAGGCAAGAGGGTGGGGTGGGTGCATCAGCGGTCTTTCCGGACCTTACTGTGTCCCACACTCTCCCTTCTGACGCTTCCGTCTTTACGGCCGAGTTAGTTGCAATAACTTTAGCTATTAATAGGATTCTGGCACTAGATCTGCTTGGCACGTATACGATTTTTTGACTCGCAGAGTGCTCTTCTTGCACTACAAAATCGAGCGACCGGACATCCTTTGGTTTCCATCACAAAGGTTTCTATGTATTGCTGCTGCTAACACAAGTGTTTGACGTTTGCTGGGTGCCCATCTCACGTGGGTATCCTGGGTAATGAATTGGCTGACAAAGCGGCCTATCGTGCCGCCACCTGCAAAATTACCTGTCGACGATTCTTACCTGTAGCCATCTTGCTGGAACACCTCCCCACTGCTGATTTCTGCTCCCGTCTCAAACGGGGCTTCCTCGCTTGTTGGCAGGAGTGTTGGTCGGAAGATCATCGTGGTGCTAAACTGCGTGGCGTAAAGCCTCTCCTGGGGATTTGGCCATCGTCTTTCGCCGGAGTCGGCACCAGGAGGTGGTCCTGGGTCGTTTGCGAATTGGCCATTACCTAATTCACTCACAGCTAATTTTATGCAGAGAGAGCATTCCCCCTTTATGTTCTTTCTTTGCCGTTCCCAGTTCTACTTTCGGATTTATGCCATCTTTTCGTGGAATTGTGTGGGCTCTTGCGGCTTCCATAGACAGGCTTTTCCCCTTGTTACACACCATACCTGTCCAATCCCGCCTCTCATATATATATTGTCTGAATCACTTCATTTCCACAGTGACGCGATTTTTGCTTTCCTTCGGGAACTGACTCTGCTCTATAGGATTTAATACTTGCATTCCCGTTTTCATGCGTTATGTTTAGGAGTTGCCCCCGTAGTTGGTTTTCTGACTCGGTATCGCCGCTTTTTTTTTTTTGTGCGCAGTGGTGGCTCCTGTACACTCACTCAAAAAAAAAAAAAAAAAAAAAAATTTTTATTATTATTATTATTATTATTATTATTATTATTATTATTATTATTATTATTATTATTATTATTATTATTATTACTCATTTGCTCTTTCGTCATTGTGTATATCGTTTTTTATTTTAACTGGTAGTCTGGTATTACTATTTTCCATTTATATATGAATTCTTTTTTTTCTCAAGAGCAAAGGTTGCCAAATCTTGACGAATTGCTGCTTTATTGATGGAAAAATGTGCATCATTCCTGTAGTTTAATGTACCATGGATTCAGTTAGTTATATGCCATGAAATCAAGCAGTTTGTGATTCTGTAACCCACCAACCAACTTCAATAAAGAAAATGATTTTCGAAACTCTAAGGAACCTGAAATCGTGATTGCCCCTCTACGTATTCACAACTTGAAGTCCTTTGCTTGCTTTTTACTTTAAAGATTCATGTCTTGCGTATTAATTTTAGATTGGGCATCTGGTCAAAGTAAATAGGACTCATGGACCCTTAAAATAACCATTGTCCTCATAAATTTATCTCTGTTCTGAAATCGTTTACAAATATTCAGAGCTTTTTCATAAGCACAAAGCAGTTTTATAAATGGACATTTTATAGTTTTAATCAGGTGATTTCTCAGCAGAGAGGGAAGAGATTAGTTTAGCGATATCGTTAAGCTCACAAAATTCGACATCTTCACACTGTTTAAGATTTGACACCACCAACTTAACCCAATAATTACTTTGATAGGCAGAAAATTTCTTAAAATATCTCTCACAGAATATCCTTTCTTCGAAATCATTTCAAGAAACTTTTATTGCCCTTCCTTTTGTCTCCCTTTTCAGGGATTTTAGCTTTTATTTAGCTTTCATAGCGGAAGGATTTTTGTTGGGAGCTCCGGTGCTAATACTTATTTGTGTGTTTATTTAATTTTAAATTTGAGTTGCTAGAGAGTGTTTAATTTTTTTTTTTTTAAGTTCCTTAGAATTTTAGTGATTTTATTTAATGATTTAATTGTTTAAAACTGAAAAGTTTATCGTTTTTAAGATAAGTATTAGTTAGGATTGTTAGTATCTTTAAACTTTTAATTTAGATTTTAAAATTTCAAGTAGAGTTTAACCTTATTATTTTTATATTTGGGTGAATATTTTTATTTAGTACATTCATTTCTTTGTTTACTTTCTTATTTTTTATCGTGATTTCGTTAGTTATAATTGCAGGTTTCGCAGGCGTGGACTTTTCATACCTTTTTTCTTTCTTGTCTTACAAACTAATCTCAAATACGTGGATACCACCTCTCTTACTCTCATACTTTCAAATCCGTGGATACCTCCTCTCTTACTCTTATCCTTACCTTTTGCTCCTGTCTGAGGCCCTGATATCTTAGGATTCATTCTTTGGCTTTTAATTTATATAACTAAAACTTATTCCATAATTTATGTCTAAAGGGTGGAGTATGTGCCTACATAACACATTTTGAAAATTTCGAATTTCCTAACTTTCGTGTCTTATGACTAAAAATCTCTCTTCCTATTACTTTAAGAATCTTGTGCTTCTGCTATTGTTCTCTCATCGGAACAGATTTTCCTGATTTTTTTTTAGTATTACCACTTTTCATGAGACTGTTATATCTTTTCGTTAAAATGTTGAGGTCCTCTATTAAGAATGATTTCATTGTACACAACAGTGAATAGTTAGGGTCGTTTCATTCCGATAAAGGAAGGGAGGAGACCGAGTCATTCAGCATTCTCAACGTTCTGGATCAACTGATTAGGGAACTTAAACATATTCCGGATTGGATTATCCCAACCAATTCTTGAATTTTTTTACCTATGCTTCATCAATAATCTTACTCTTTAGAAATACACGATCTTCGCTTCTATCGGTGAATCTGACCACAACCTTATATGTCTTAATTTTTTAGGCTTTCTCCAATATCTCTATCCT
The DNA here is from genome assembly GCA_015478945.1 of Trachelipus rathkii. Classification (NCBI taxonomy): domain Eukaryota; kingdom Metazoa; phylum Arthropoda; class Malacostraca; order Isopoda; family Trachelipodidae; genus Trachelipus; species Trachelipus rathkii. The sequence continues at coordinate 10,747 of JABUQX010023087.1, read as the reverse complement.
GCCCTGAAGGTATCTTCTGACACTTTAATTGGGCTGTTTGTAGCCTTTGCTCGTTTCTCAATCATTTTCAACTCATTTCTTGAACCATCTGGAATCCTATTCCCTTCTTACCGATCGCTAGTATGACTTTGAGATCTACTGATTACATACTATCCTATCTCATATATTTATGGTATTCTGCCAGTTAGGGACTATAAGGAATCTTGTGTGGCATGGCATACGTCGCTACTTTCCAAGCTCCCCTCCTTTGGGTTTCCTCCTCTTTGCATACTTATGTATAGTTTTCTTTGAAACAATTCCATATCGGCTGTTGTTGATGGGGTAACTTCTTTTTATTCTATCAATAATGGCGCTCTTCAGGTTTGTCTTATCTCATACTTCTGTTCATATTATAATTAATGATTTCATGCTTCTCATCTAAAATCATATCTATGCCTGTGGCCAGATTTTTCTTCTACTTTCATTTCAAATCTGTTCTCTCTTTTCCGCATCTATAGTTTCCTCTTGCCTTAATTTTTTAGAATTTTAGGTATAGTAGCGCAGAGGGTGTCACCCTCGATTTTTATGAAAATCACAGATATACTCTAAAAAAAATAAATAATGAAAACTTTTAAGAGAAAATCGGCGGTCTCTTTAGGAAAAAAAGTTACAGCCTCTCAAAGTTTGAATTTTTCCATATGATTTCCTTATAAAAATAAAAGTTTTTTTTTTTTAAAAATCACAGGATATACTCTAAAAAATAATAATGAAGCTTAAAAAAACGAAAATGATTTAAGTCTTTAGGAAAAAAGTTACAGCCTGTCAAAATTTAAAATTTTCCCATAGGCTTATAAAAAAATTAGTGGGCCTCGTGCGCTTTTTAGGGCCATCCTAGTTCAGGTTATGATAAGATTTGTCAAGCGTACATAGATTTTCTCTGTGTATACCTAACAAAACTTATCATAACCTGAACTAGAGGGCCCGAAATGAGACCTAACCTTGATGGATCAAAAATGAAAAGTCTATGGAAGTTTTAACAACTTTGAGAGGCTGTAACTTTTTTTCCTAAAGAGACCGCCGATTTTCGTTTTCACTATTCATTATTATTTTTCTGGAGTATATCCTGTGATTTTCATAAAAATCGGGGGTGACACCCCTCTGCGCTACTATTAGCTGATTCTATTCTTGCTGATTTAAAAACCCAACTTCTACAAATTTCCCTCTAAAAGAGAAATAACTTTTCTCTTTCTGTGGTTCTACCGTTTCTTCTGTTGACAATATAAAGATCCTTGTCTTTAACATAATCCAAAAATATTTAGGAAACCTTATATCACAACGATTACTTGGACTGCCTCAAAAGAAACTCGGATTTCTGTTTAGAGTGCGTGACTTTATTTATAGTGCGTTTATTATTTTGTGAATATTAGTTTAGATTAATAACCTTTGTTTTTATAGGAAGAGAACGTTAATATTAATTTTAAGAATAGTCAGTGACCTTTGATTTATGTATAAATTTTAATACCATAATAAACTTGCTTTTTTTTTATAGTTAAACTTGTATTAAAGAGGGATTAACCTTTAATATAGTCTCACGTATAAATTGCATCAAACATTATAATTATCTGTAGTAGTAGTTGTAGTAGTAGTAGTAGTAGTAGTAGTAGTAGATTATTTATTACGGTGCGAAATTAAATCATTATTATAATAATTTAAACTATTTTGCGAGACACACACATCAACCAGGATTCTTCAAGAATTATCATCATGTGAGTTTTTTGTTAAGGCGTATCAGAGAATTTTATTCTACATTTTTTGGCATTCGAGTCGACCCTATCCCAAAGATGGGTCAAATAACTGATTAAAAGATTACTTCCTCTGCTGTTAATAATAAACTACATTGTAAAATTTAGTAGATTTAATCAACTTATAAACTGTTCCATACTTTCCTATTCACTTAACCCTTTAGTCTTTGCAACGTGAAGTTGATGCTTAGTCTTTTATCTATAGGTTGCCTAATACAGTGGCAAGTGGTATGCACAAGGGGTGCAGTGTCTTTACATAGTTTTTGTGAGCTTTGATATATTCTTATTCGCTGTGGTGCTTCCTTCTTTTCAGTTTCCTGTTTTATAGAATTCTCTCCCATCTGTCTTTCCTGCCGAATTTAGTCTCCCTCACTTTTAAAGTGAAATTTGCGTTAGGTGGGCATTGTGTGGTTATTATTCTATTTTTAAAACATTATTATTTTATACCACCTCCTCCTCGATTGAACTCTGCCCGTGATCGTTGGTGATAACTAAAAAAAAAACTATCATTTTGATAATATTGCTATTTTTATTTTTGAAGTTGGTATTTTTAATTTTTATTTCAATCTAGGCTTATATACTAATTACAGTAAAATTATTTAAAAAAAATAATAGGTAATGCTGATCATATCTGGTAATTTGAGTTTCCTGAATTGGCTGACAATTGTTCCAAGTATTGCCTTTTTTGACGACAAATGTTTAGCCTTCTTGTTTTCAAGTAATATGAGAAGCAAAGTTAGCCGCCTGCAAATGTCACCACAAAGCACAGAAGGTAAAGTAGGCCTAGTTCTTATTAATCACTTTTTGTTATTAATTTATATGCACAAATATTTTAACAGCTTAGCTAACTAGTAAAAACATCATATTTTATTTCTAATGTTTCGCTGAACGAAGCTCTTATCTTCAGGCAAAATTTTAAACAAAATGAAACATTTTAATAATTTATATATCTTATTGTATTTAAATTGAACACAATGCATGAAAATGCATGAAAAATGCTGTAATACACCATTATATCTTAGACGGTCGGGTTGATAATTAGTGATCTGACATCACTCTTCACATCAAGAAAACAAGTTTAGAAAATATAAACTATATTAATTGTAAACTTAAACCCACCTAAAAAGTGGAAAGTTCCTGATATGGAGAGGGTTCTTGAACGTATTGGTTGAAATGGAAGAAAAACAAGCTCGTTTTTTGGCCGAATAAAAACCGGTTTATGGTTTTCATGAGAAAAACCAGCCTGATAAAAATACAGTAAAAATTTTTTTTTTTTTCATTTTTTTCGAATAAGTTGTGGAATTTCCATGTTTGAACAATTTATAGTGATTAAGCCTTTTAGCAAATATGCTCTATTTTGGAGGGCATTTTTTGGTTCCAATTTCTGAGTTTGTATTCCCTACAAGGTGGATGCCCCTGAGTTTGTGTTCAAAATTTTTATGGGTTTTCCATATTTTTTGTATTATATATTTCCTGAATCATTGATATTCATATAATTTTGTTTGTGGCTTCATTAAATGTTTCTTACTCGTTTTAATTTTTATGTTTTTTTTTATCAATAATTATTTAATCAGAATTTAGAAATGCCAAGTGCAAAAAGTCGTGTGACTATGAAAACTATACGTTAAGGTAAATTAATTAAATTAATGTAATGTAAAAATTATCACGCTGATGAACCCAGTGATAATGAGCTTGACAGTAGTTCACAGAAGCACAAGTATCCATTACTTCGGTAGTGACTGGGGAATGGACTTAGTGATAGAAATCAAAAGGTTTGATATGCCAAGCCAAATATTTGAAATGTAGTCCATCCACATCATCCTCTTTCCATTTAACAGTCTTGGTAATTTTTTAATTTCAATATTTTTATTATTTCATTTTGCATCCCTGTAAGTCAACTTTTGAATTTATCATTCAGACTCATGCTTATATAAATATTAATATACAGTTAATGTTTACAAGTAAATTATAAATATGATTATACTGATACAAATGTAAAATACATAGTAAAATTAGTAAGTAGAACCCTACAAACAGCAGTCTGCAGGCTACAACCTACTGAAAATTGTAACGAAAACAATTCCATAAAATATGAAGAGAAAGGTAGTTTGCTATTTTATAAATCCATAATGGAATATTTGTTTAATTTCAAGTATCCTCATATTTGAAAAAATGAAAATAACTCAATGAATATCATCATATTAGGCCTTTTATTTTTAAAAAATACATTTAATGAAAAAAACGAAAAAAACCGGTTTTTTCTTGAAAAAAAAATGATTGAAAAAAACTTTTTTTTTCCCAACCCTAATGGCTAACCATTCGGTTTCTGTGCGAAGTCTCCTTCAATTCTAGCTATTTTATTTACTTGTGGTTTGTTATGGTTTTTGGTGCTTACATTCATTATTATTATTATTATTATTATTATTATTATTCTTATATTATTGATTATTATTATTATTATTATTATTAATTAATATATTATTATTATTATTATTATTATTATTATTATCCCTACCCCGGTCTACCTCGAGATTTTGGTGCCACCACAGCAATCGACCAGAGGTTTCGTTTAGAATGATGGTATTAAAGTTACGTCTGATGTTCCCGTTAATTCAGGGCAGTGATAGTAAGATAGATTTTATGTTTGTCGTTAGTCGGGAATGACATCTTTACTGGGGGGAGGTGATTTATTAACTTTGCAATTATATTCTGCAACTTGTGTTGGTAAAATAGAGAATTTGGAAAGTCATATATGAACAAGGTATTAAGGAAAAGCAATGTGTAGAGCACTGGCAAAGTAATAAGTTAAATGTTGGGAACAGATGGAAACTGAACAATCTGGACGAAATGAGAAAGCGTTTTGTTAGTGAAGAGATGTATGTGGATTGTGATAAGTAGGAAAGTCAATATTGCCAATATGAATGGCGATGAAGAGGTGACGCACGCGTTAAAATTAAAAAAAAGAGGCATGGTGGAATGGTGCTAAATAGCCTAATGATGATCGTACAAAAAAAGGTTGTATTGAATCATATAAAGAGGCAGAAAGGAAGATAAAAAAAAAGTTGCCTAACGTAAAAGGAGGAGGTGGAACGAAGAATGCAAGGGAACAGGAAGTTTGTTCTGGAGGAGGTGCGAAAAGTTAGAAAGAGAGTACAAGGGAACTCTTCAAAGAGTAATGAATAGGGATGGTTTCTTTCGTGACTGAATGAAATAAAATGTGGGGAGATTGTGTAAACAATCTTTTGAACTTGTATTTTCGACTTTCATCCCATAATTCCCCTTTCTTGCAATATGAAAGTTGTACAGAAAAATATCTTCACAGCTTCAACAACTCTTCACCCTCAAACCTCCGCTTGGCCTGATATAGCCGATACGATCTCTGCTCCAGCAGCTTTTGGGATGCATTAGGTTATAGTTTGCTTAGCCACTCCGAGCTATTCCCGTTTCCTGAATCTTTCAAAACTGGAAACATTCAACTGGCGAATAGCAAAGGGTGTGCCCTTGGCCTGAACATAATTTTCGAACATAATGCTCCGTCATATTCACATCCCTCGGCATCAGCATTCTTGCTGGATTCGAATAATCTTTTCCATCTGTTTGGACTAACACGCTTTTGTAAAATCCTATTCTCAAACCTGTGACAGTATCCAAAGTGCGGGAAACAACAGACCATTTCGCTGACCTGTCATACTTTTAAATTAATGGAGAAAATGGGTTTCAGGCCGCCTTCTCCCTGTCCTGGAGAGTCGCCAGGCTTTTCCAAACTTTCCAGTTTGGTTTCCGCAAAAAGTGTTCGACCGCGGACCGTCTTGTAAAAACTGGACCATGACATTCGGAAAGCTTTCTCAACTGGTGGAATGGTTCTTGGTGCCGTTTTTTTGACCTTTGAAAAGCTTATAACAACAGTGATCAGAACTGGGATCCCTTAAGACTAGACAAATGTTCGTATGCCATGCATTTATATCT
>JABUQX010023086.1:5000-37006 GCA_015478945.1 Trachelipus rathkii | reverse complement strand
ACACCCCCGATAACATTAAATTTACATTATTTACTAAAATATTCAATTTTGTTAAGCTATATTGAGATAACATATCCACATTATTACAATAACTATTATACCGACATGTGCATTCTTATTATAATTACTCGTTATGATCAGAATTTTCGATTACGGCATTATGGATTACCACTTAGTAAAAGACGTGCTCGCTATTCATATTTATTATACATTTCCATTATTACATTATAACTTCAACCTATAATTTTACCGTTATTCTGATGTACTCATTATAATTAACCAACTCTCACTATTATTAGTGATTAGCCTGCAAACTACCTGTGATGATCATTATGTAAAAACCATTTTCTAAAAATGAAATTACCTCTTACAGATTTAGGCAGAACAAGAACGGCACACTATTCATATAAAAATTGCAAGGCGAACAATTACAAAAGTTTCTACTCACGAAAGGCTCATTTCCCCAAATATTTACCCGTTGGCCAGAGTCGCCTCACAGGCCAGCCCCTCCGTTTCCCTGCTTTGAAATGTTGGAATTCTGTTGTGGAGGTGGGGGAGTCGCCGAATTTTGGGGGTCAAGGTACATTCACGTATTGACCTCACATTAAATGCACAAGGGAATTAGCGTTTTGGACTACAGAGACCTTCGAGTCGTGGCCAGCTGCAAACGTTGTCAAATGCCATCGTTGGAGCTCTTCCTTTGGAATCTTGATTATTGCTGAGGTGGGGGTTTTTATGAATTCTGACACAAGTGTTATTCGGCCAGTCTAATTACCGCTTTTGGCGAGTGACCTCATTTCTTCAGCCGACTTCTCATGAGATTATGATTAACCGACTATATTCTCTTCCCTGAAGCGGAGGACCTCTGTTAGTCTTGTGACGTTCTCTTCGCTGTCGGACGCTTTAAAGGTTAGCGCACTCGGTTCTCCACCCCTGGGGGGTTGGTAAACACCGTTTTGGAGAAAAACTTATTAAAAATGTCGTCGGCAATTTCTTTCATCGAAATCATGGTTCTTTTCTGTTGTCATGAGGGAGATCTGGTAATTGTGAGGCACCGTATAGATAGAGTTCTCTATAAAATTTAGCATCGTATCCTGTTACTGAGTCAAAAGTTGATAGTCGAGTATTTTACCTTCTATTCTATTACATGCTTAGTCGGCAGGGAAGCTCCCTCTCTCATTCCAGACTGTATATTTCTTCTAATTTTGCCTTCTCAGATGAGGCATAGGTTTTCTTTCACTTTCACTATTTGTGTAACAATGTCTTTTAGGGCGAAGTTAACGAATTGTAATTTTGGCTTGTATTTTACCCAATAGCTGATTTTTTTCCTCGATTTGTTATTTCATTAGGTTAAAGATCATGTTGTTTGTCGAATCCATTATAGGGCATCAAAACTCGTTGAGTGGAGATGGCATTGAGGGAGGGACTCTTCTTCCTTTTTTTTCTCCTAAGAGGGTGAGGGGAAAGGTGAACTGCTTCACCAGATCGCTGTTTCATTGCTCTTCTTGGGTCTCCTTTCAACTTCGTTTCGTATGAGACGAGGTCATCTTCTTCATTACCCATTCGTGGAGGCTCTTCACTAGGAGTTCTGAGGTGGCGAAAAAGGAGGTTGGGGGACAATAGCCATGTTGTTTTTTTGTTAAACTTATCTTTTCTGGCGAAGCATTTTCTAGCATCCTATTACAAGTCTCAGGGATTTGGAGTTGATTTTTGATCTTGCACTTTTTTAGGGAAATTTTATGCTACAGCGAAGGATTTTTATTTTGCCACTCTAATCACCAAATTTTGATTTTTTTTTTTTTTTTTTTTTATTTTTTTTTTTTTTGTGTTTGTATGTTTTTTGACCAGCATTTTTTTTTTATTAGCGGGCCTCTCTGGTAATACGTCTTTCACGCTATAACCTTTTTTTTAGGAAATTGAATTGTGTTCTCTTTATTACTCTCACTTTGAGATGGCCTTTTCTCTTCGGTGGTTCTGTTTAATTGTTTAATCCAATGATTTTAATTGCAGCACTTTGTCAACTTTCACTGTTGGACTCTTCAAATCAGTCAAGTTATGTTGTTCAAAGGGTCCTAACGGAGTTACATTTCTTTTACGAAACCATGAAGGTTAGGTACAGTGGATTAAAAAGAGTAATTGACTTATTTGTTTATCTTAAGATATTTAAATTAAATGGGTAAAATGACATCAATGTTTAAAATGATCAAGGGTGCTCATCGAGCAATTGGTTTTTGTAATTATCGGATGATATTAATAATGATTCATTGCATTTTATAAATTTTCGTCACTTTTTGTTATTATTGGGTTCAAATTAATGATCACCGGCTTTACAGCAACATTAAATTCTAAAAACGTAACACAATAAATTTTACACAACCAAAACTGATTTTCCCGGTTCCGACAGTGCAATTTTTTAACGCACCTCTTCTCCTAATGCGGGTTATCTAAGCTGCTCTCTTCCTTTGTACTTCAGGTCACCCTTTTTGGGCGCCACGCTTCCGCGGCTGCCCATTAAAACATTTGGAAGTGAAAAGAGTCGTTAAAGATTTTTCTTATACAATAAATTAATATTTAAAATTTGGCATTCAAGGAAAACCCTTTGAGTAGTGTTTACAGGTGTATATAGCAGGTATTGGAGTGGGATCCTGACTTATCTATATATATAATATACTTATATATATATTAATTATTATCTATTAATTTTATTATATATCTATATATATAATTATATTATATATGTGACGCGGATTTCTCCTTAGCCTCAACAATATATTATGTTAACCTCTCATAGTAGTATGCTATGTCAAATGTTACTATTAATTTTATCTATATGATGAAAATAATTTTACAACCTTTTGTATGGCACTATTTTTGTGAGAGTGAGTCACTGCATGCGCCCGCAATGCTAGGCATTTCGAAGGAAGAAGGAGTTTGGCTTCCAAGATCCAAGAAGAGAAGTCGCAATGTGTGTCCGCTTGTTAAAGGCCGGCAAATTTGTGTTTGATATAAATTGATATTAGACCTTCACAATATTAATACATGACTCGTGAATGGACCATTGGTGTTAATGTTTAATATTGATCATTATTTACCATGAATGTTATTAAGTTCTTAGACTTAAAATATAAGTAAATACCTTTCATTATCACTGTATTAATCATCAAGTGGTTATTTACAAAGGAAATGTGACCCATTAGCAATTGAACCCCATTACCTAATGATGTGCAGAGTGTCAACAGTGATTAATGTCAACAGTGCCTAATTAGGACAGTGATGGAAAAAAATAAAAAAAAAAAAGTGCAAATCAGAAACACAAACCACACAAAAAAAAAAAAAAAAAAAAAACAGTTGAAAGCGAGAAAAATATTGTATCGGAACTCTTATCAAGAAAACCCTCTCCTTCCCCTTAAACAAAAAAAAAAAAAAAAACCGTTAGGAATGCCAAGTCTAAAAAGAAAGTCGCCCAGAGTTCAAACGAAGAGAAACAACGTAGCTATTGTGACTCGGTCTCAATCCCCAAGACCCCATCACACTCCCCCAGAAGTTGCCCCTCCTGTCGAGGGCGGTAAATGAAGAATTTGATGATCGTACACTATACGAGACGGAGTTCGGGAAGCGGATCTCAAGGAGGCATGAAGCAGCAAACTTGGTGAAGAGTCACCCCCACTCCCTTAGGGAGAAAAGGAAGAAAAAGAATCTCCCTCAATGCTATTCCCCCCTTCAACGAAATTTGAGGCCTTAGAGTGGATTCGGCAGACAAAAATTGTCTATTACCTTATTTAAATCTCGAATCAAAAGAGGTATTACAAATCATCAATCATTATCTTCGAAAATTGCATTTAAAAATTCGTTGAAACTTGCCTTAAAAGAGATGTTTACTAATTAGAAAAGTATAGAGGAAACTCTATTGCACCATCGCTAAGAATGCAGATAGAAGAAGTCTTTCGATCAGGGATGAAGGGAGGGAGAGCTCCCATCCGATTATGCAGTGAGAATAAAAGAAATGCTCGGATTATCCACTTTCGATTCAAATTAACGGTAACGTGCCAGATTCTTTAGAGAATCTTTTCTCTCAATTGCCTCAGCCAATTACAGATCGTCGCCTCATTGACTACAGAGAGAACCATGGATTTTGAGGAATTAATTGAAATTGGCCGACGACATTTTTAACAATTTTTTTCCAAAACGGAGTCGCCATCCCCGGGGGGTGAGAACACGCAGTGTGGCATCGCGTTAACGCGTTTCACGACCAAGCAGAAGTGAAAGTCCCAAGATCCACCCAACAAGGACTTCGACCCAAGGAGGGAGATAAGTGATCGAAATCTCTAGAAAGTCAGTGAAGAGATGGATTCACTAGCCAAGAGCGTCATAGAGCTCGCTAAGACAATGTGCAGATGGAGCAATCCCCCACCCCCAATAATGATCAATTCAGAGAAGCAAATTTCAAACGATCAACTTACAACGTTGGCGCTGGGCCTGTACAGAAGGCTTTGTAGGTTCCATAGGAAATTTTTGCACCATTCATTTCGATGTGAGTCGATATTGTCCAATGTACACCTTGCTATCGCAACCCCCAACTTCCACCCCACAAACAGACGTCAACTTCAAAAATGGAGAGGCTGGTCGTGGGGACTCCCCGGGCCGGTGGGGGTCTTTGGAGGCTAACAGATCGCTTTTGTGAGGTAGAGACCTTTGCGTTTTTACCCTCGTTAATTTGTGATGAATAAATTCAAAATTTTGGCGGGGGCAAATATTAATTTATAACTATAGTTAGAGACATTTTAGTTAATGATTATCAAATCTACGGTAGAAATCATTAATTATATAATTTAGGAATTACAAGAGCTATGATCCAGGGGGACGATTTTATATAATAATTACTATGGTAAGAAATTTGATCCATAACAGTAATGTTTTAATAAATAATGACGTGTTTGTCTATTAATATTGATATAATAATATTGGAGCATGGCTAATTTTAATGGCCATAATAGTAATAGGTATTTTAGTAATAATTAATTATATTAATCGTGGATATGATGGAAATGTTAATTATTGTCAATAGATTTAAATGGAGTAGAAAAATTCACTTGTAAGGATGATCAGGCAGGGGAGATTCATAGTGATTCACCCCTCCCCAAGAAGGTCGCTTGGCCACTGGTCGAGTGGAGGTTAGAGTTCTTCAACTTTAAATTGTAACTCAACGCATGATGAGGTTATAACAATAATAGCATAATAATAATAATGATTGTAGAAATAGGAATGATAGTCGTAGTGGATGGCTAACGGTTTTGTAACAATTCTATTATAATTGTATTTGAAATATACGCATGTGACTTTTGAAAAAATAGCTTTGTGAATGGTCCTGCTCCACCACGATGTCAACCTTCCCCCTACACAGTCCTGGGGAGGAGGCGGGAATGGAGGCGATTCTGACTTGTGAATCTATACTTATTGATAAAAATAATGATAAAAATGAATTTGTAATCAATGAAGGGGGCAAAATTCCCTTTCTGAAAATGAATTGTATTAGTTTAAGAGGGGTTTCTCCTTCCGATAAGCCTGTGGGATCATTAATTTTAAGAAATAATGCATGTGACTTGTCTGATATAATGCTGTGATGGAAGTTTCTGGCAACTCTACTGAAATCGTTGCAGCTGTTGCTAATAATTTTTGGTTAAATATTTTAATCTCGCATAAGAATAGCATGATACTATTTACTAGACTTGTGGGTTGCCTTCAACCCCTCATTTCTGAGTGCTTACTGAATTTCGATAGGAGGGGGCCCCGGATTGGCGGTGCCAGTGGCCGCAATGGGGGCTGCATGCAACATTTATTGATAAAAGGGTAATCAAAAATCGATGTTGGGGTTAGACAGACTTTACAATGTACATGCCTATGCGGCAGATCAAATTTAAGTTCTCGGCATCCTTTTCTCAAACGAACCGGGTTCATTATAGACTGTGTGTCATTATTTTATTAGATCCCGCACGAAACGTAGTATTTCTCTTAGTAATGAGGTTTTGATTTTATCGGAGCAATTGTACGAAATTCTATATTCCTTCTGGCCGCGGCTCTTTAAATCATATACCGCTTGCGAATACGAATTGTTAATTTAATTAAGGACGAGTACAAGTATATATTCTTAATCCTTTATAGAGGCACCTAATTTAGATTTAAAAGACATGTTCAGCTCAAAGATGCCGCTTTATCGTACCAATTTACAAAAAAGGGAGGTCTGGCTTATTTTAACAGCCTGTTGAGGACGATATTTACTGCTCGCTCACAATCCGACGCTAACGAAGACTTAGAGGGAGGGGTAGGATGTGTACTATTGGGCAGGGGGTGAAGTTGCACTGTTGAGAGGGGGGAGGGCAGGAGAGATGTCCTTTGAGGAGGAAATTTAGTGCGAAGTAGCGGGCAAATCCCATACATGTGACTGTTTGATGGATTCGCGATACAATTGAGGAGTAGAACCATAGCTCCACATCTTTTTGAGAAAGCAAGGAGGAAATCAATAATTATTGGACGCGGGGGTCATTATCGCGGGGAAGACAATGGCGTCTTTCCACTAGCTTTTTGCAAGTCGGACGGAGGTTCGTTTGTCGTTTGATCTGAGCGTATTATAACAAAGTCAACTCTTGAATTTATTTACCTACCCAGATTAAGGTATTATTATTGCCGAATGTCTCTTCTTTTTCATTCGCGGACGTGGTAATGGTTACGAAGGCGTGCAGGTCCAGCGAGTAAACAAAGATTATTTCATTTTACTTGTCCTGGTAACTACAGTTTTAACTATTAAATACAAGGACATAAGTGTTCTTCTTGCCTTCCAGCGCTTTATGTCAATCTTGTTTGGAGATTTAAGGAACGTTGTTTGTTATTTTAGATGGACGATCTTAAATTCCAGTTCGACTCTTGAAGCATGTTGCCAATGTTGGAGGGGAAGTTTTCGAGAGATTCATAGGTTTATGAATTTTATCTGAACCCCAGAACAAGTTTTACTTTGCAGTCGAAGAAACGACTTTCTCAGGTTTCAATTGTTAGCGAGAGGGTTAAGCTATTAAGGAGAACATCGATGCAGTGGTGAATGTTGCAAGGCCAAACTATCAACAACTTAGGCTTTTCTCGGTCTATATAACTTCTGCCGAATTAATATAGTCAGGGCGGCTCAATTGTTGCAAACCCCTACGACAAATGTTGAAAGAAAACCCCGCATCAATAAAGGATTTCCTGGGGTGAGACCGAGCGAGCGTTTCTAGAAGCCTAAAGCAGCAAATGGATGAGGTGCAACCTGTCGTCGTTCCCTGTATGAAGGAATTGAGTTACAGTTACACGAAGGTTAAGCGAACTACTACTAGCGAGTGCGCTGATGGGAGAAGAAGATAATCAACCAAAGATTTTCGCGCTTTATAGTACCATACTCACCGAGGCAGAAGTGGCCCTAGTACTGGATAGGATAGCTTTATGCGTCAACAAACGTTTACAAATATTGCTTTACTTAATTGCCAATAAGAGTCATGTCGTACTGCACAGGTTGGTTAATCACAGCTCATTGAAAAGAGTGACCGAATTAATATACGAGAGTAAATTTATTGAAATGCCATTTTGCAAAATTTTGGCGTTGAATTTAATTGGTCTCTAAGGCTAAAAATAAATTGCAGATAATTTTTAACAGAATTGGCTAACGAAAGAGATAAACTCATAGAGGTCTGGGGAGTTGCAAGCAATGGCATTGTATAGAAATGATGCTGCCAAACCAAATACTTATGGACGGGTTCAACTGGGGAGGCAGTGAGTTTAGTGGATGATTCCTGAATACCGTTAGTGGGAAGGGTTTAACGCCCTTTAACGATCGTTAATGAACAAGACTTACTGGATTATATAATATAATAATATGAAAATCATAATAATAATAATATAATAAATATAATAATATATTAATGTAATAATAAAATATTTTACTAACTTCAATAATAAAAAATAATAATAATATATAACTAATAATTTATAATAATCATAACTATAATATATTAAGAAATAAATAAAAAAAAGCGGTAATAATAATGAGAATAATTAATATAATAATATAAGAAAAAATTTATACGAAATAAATAAGAAGAAAAAATCTAACAATCAAATTATATACAAACTAATAATTTAATAATAATAATAATAATAATATTAATAATATTCATATAAAATGACTAATGAAAGCAAAGAGACGGTCATAAATTGATAGAAAAGTATAAGTTTGGTGATGGATTGTATTAGCCTAGTCTGCCAATTTTTATCAAAAGTCTTAAGCATACAGTAAAAAGGGGTTAAGTGGAATGATAAGGAAAATGCAGGATGGTGTAGATTTTAAAGAGATAGCTATAGAACAGGAGACTGATGGTTATATAAGAGACCTAATAAAGGGTGAAAACTAGTGGGTTGAAGGCCTGTTACAAGGAGTTATCCATCGGGGCGGAGCTGTCCTTGGCAGGCTAATCTCACAGGCCGCCTAGCATATTGTACGGAAATCTTGGTGGATGATGTCATAGGAAAATAATAATAAAATCACTGGGAAATTAAACGACTTGACTTTTGAAGCGGATTTATGCCTCAGATTCATTCGAAATAGTTAGAGTAAAGAAATTTCATTACAGAGTTGTATGTCTGTGCAAAAAAATAAAGCGTTTAGAAGCGAATCTCCGAATTCCGGACAGGTTTAAGGAAGTCACCGGAAAGATTTGACACCCTCCTGGTGGATTTGTGTAAGTTACCTAATATGGATTCAATTATCTGTTTGTTTTATCGACAGGATTTTAGTAAGTATCCGTTCGCTACCCTCTTAGGCAGCGACGGTCGACTCGGTGGTTGAATGTGTTATGTGACGCAGAAATTTTTCGTTCTTGGCTCCGTATAAAAAGGCTCATCTCGACGGAAGCCAGTCACTGCCAAAATATTTAATACGTGTTATACCTACTAACGTAATATATTATCACGCGCCTAATTCCTCGTTCGAACGGACTGGCAGAAAATTTAAATCAAGCTCTCATAGTGATAAGGTGTATGATTAATGATGTAGAGAATGAAGGATTAAAATGCCTGAAATTCTGCCTTGGGCTCTGTACTGTTTGAGAATTACCTCTAAATGACCAAGGGGTCAACCCCAGTGTGCTTATGTTCGGCAAAATCTTCAGTGCCCAGGAGCTGTATTGCAGAAGGAGGCACTCAGTGTCACGGTCAGTCAAAGTGCTTATTTGAAAAAATTAGTGGCCTTAATGCGTAGGCCTCTGGCCCCACATGTTATATATAAATAAAAATGATATTGTTCTTCCAGAGGGCAAGGGCCGTGTAATAAGAAATAAACAGTATATGTAGGAAACTGTCGAGAGATACTCGGGGACCCGTTTTAGGGTTGCTGGAATAAAAAGAAATAATCCGTTTATATTTTAAAGCAAGGGAAAAAAAGACACGTAGAAAAATTTAAGAGAATGTTAGGTTAGGTCGTTAGGTAGGGTAGCTGACAGAGAAATAAGTTTATAATAAAAAAAAAATATTATATAGATAATATAAAAAGAAAAAAAAAAAAAAAGAAAAGAGAGAAAAGGGGGAGCTTCTTAGTTCTGAATGCAATTCTTAGAATTAGACAGTAGGTTGAATTGATACTTTATCCTCAAAAAAAAAAAAAAATAAAAAAAAAAAAATTCTCTTCTTCCGCTATCTAATACTATGACGGAAACGATGCTGCCAAACATAAATCAGCTAGTTAATAAATTATCCCGCATGTTCCTTACTGTTCACGGAAGGGTATGTAAATGAAGAGTTGAATAGTTCAAAACCGACGGGGGGATTAGAGTCTATTTATGTATTTATGTACAATATATGTGTAAGATAGAATTTGTGTTCGTAATAATAAAGTCAAATTAATACAAAAAAAAAAAAAAAAAAAAAAAACAAAAAAAAAAAACAAACTTTGTGACGCGGATTTATCCTTTGCTCACAAGTATTATGTACACCTTCATAGCTAGTCCTGTATGTCAAATTTTTACTATTAATTTTATATATTATATGAAAAAATTTAAACAACCTTTTGTATGGCACTATTTTTTGTGAGAGTGAGTCACTGCAATGCTGCCCGCGAAATGCCTGGCATTTCGAGGGAAGGAAGGAGTTTGGCTTCATAGATACCCAAGAAGAGAGTCGATCTGTGTGTCGCATTGTTAAAAGGCCGTTAAATTTGTCGTTTTGAATATAATAAATTATGATTAACCTTCACCAATATTTTAATGACTGTGAAACTGACCCATTGGATTAGACTGTTAATATTATAACCATTTTATTTACCACCTGATTAATTAGTCTTGAAGATTAAAAAAAAAAGTATATTACCCCTTTTCGATTCATCACTGTATCTATTTATTTCTTGCTACCCTAATCTATATTTTATATACTATACTTATATTATATATTATATATATATTATTATATTCATATATATATATTAATATATAGTATATATTATTATTATATATATTTTATATTAATATATATATTATTATAAATTATTAATATATAATATATATATATATATCTATATATTTACCGTTTACCTCAGCAGTCAACAAATAGGCAAATATAGAAAATGAAGGTAACAGGTTGCATACAGGGAGCGTAATAAGCACAGTGGCGACACAGAGTTGCCGGCAAACGCTAACGACAAAGTTTCAAATTTTGACGATATTTTGTGCGTAATTGCCGATAATAACATCTATTCAGAAATTAAAATTTTTAATAGATATTTTTAAATTATTTCCAAATAAAATCCGAGATGGAGTTTGAAAATTTTTCTACTACATTTCTTTTAATTTTATTTGCTCTATTATTGGAAAAAATAATAATAAATAAAAACAAATTCGAACCTTTAGTAAAGGAAAAGTGAAGTCTGCCGTTTCGGTGAGTCATCCAGTCGTAGAATGAAATACATAATTTTCTTCGTAGTAGCATTGTGATGATAGTTTAAAGCTTATCAGCTATCAACATTACCTGAGCTGTGCGGGTATTATCATTTTGTATAAATAAAAAAATATATATATATATTTATATTATATATAATTATATATTATACTATATATTATATATATATATATATATATTTATAATTATATATATATATTATATTATTATTAAAATTATATATATATTAATATATATATAATATATATATATATTTATTAGGTAGTATAGTTATTAATGGAACCTGCCTAGAAATGCCAAACAGCTGTTCAGTGGTTCTAGCTTCTACCACGACATATCCTACGTCACAGAATACCCTAATATTGGTTTGTTACCCCTATGTTATAAGGTCATGGGGAGTTGATTGGGTGTAATTATTAGAAGGGATTAGGAGCTCCTCCTAATGAGTTCAGTCCCGTCCCCATTTTTAACACTGTTTGCGGTATATCCACGTCATGATACGACCTAGTATTGGTCTTTGCCTTTGTTAGTTAAGGTTATGGGATTCGAGTTGTGTTTATTAGAGGTGCTAGGATGCTTTCCTGTCTATGAGTAGTACCCGCCCGCCTTTTTCTACGACATCTACCATGGGTATCCTACGTCATAGATACACATAATTTAGTGTCTACCCACTTGCTATAAGGTCGAGATATCGAATTAATGGGTATTTAGAAGGTTGCTAGGTGCTTCCATTCGAGTTAGCACCACGCCCCCTTTTTAACACTTATTAGTGCGATGTATCTATTGTGGACGGATATACCGCGAGTTTTAGAGGTTCTGACATCGTTTAGTATAGTGATTCGATATCCTGATGTTTATAATGGGGAGATCGAACACTTGATAGCAAGAGTTTAGTATTAGATATTACCCTACCCTGTTTCTAATGCACCTGTAAACATTATTGTTAAGCAAGATAGCGCAAAACAGAGCCCAGGGGCCAACCCCACCTACCCCCCCGTGTTTTATTGCTTACCATTACTTATTATATAAACAATATATTCCCTCTTTTTTTTCTTTCTTGTCAAACCACTGTACATTTATATTTCATATTACTCGTTTTCTAAACTTTAAAAAAAACTTAGACAATAATATATTTGTTAATTGTAGAGCCGTAAAGAATGAGTGTTAACTTATATATTATATAATTATTATTATAATATTAATATATATATATATCATTATAGATTATTTATATATATATATATATATAGTTATATATATTATATATATTATATCAAGTTACAGCTTCGAGATGCATTGGATTTAAAAGAACAATTGAGAAAGGGAGTTGTGCTAGTAGTAGTAGTTAGTATAGTAGTAGTGAGTAGTATATCTTCTTAAGAATGGAACAGCAATAGTAATAGTAGAAATAGCAGCAGTAATAGAAACTCCATTAACTTTTTATTAAGATATGTACTCAGCTTTTCATATATAAAGATCACAGGGGGGAAAAGATTTTCATTTTTTGTTTTTCTTTACTAAACATTAACTCTAATATTTTGAATACGTGAGTTCTTAACCTTAACATTTATATATTATATATAATATATATATATTATATAATACATTATAATATATATTATAATATATAATATTTTATATATTTTGTATATAATATATATATATATATATATCTTATTTTTTATTATATATATATATATTATAATATTATATATATATTATTTATATATCTTATTATTAATAATATTTTATATATATTATATATTAATTTATATATATATATATTATCATTTCGTAAAAGAAAATTTTGAAATATAATAATTAGATTAAATATATTTTCACTCTAAAATATTACTATGAAGATATATTTGATATATTATATAATATATATATATATATATTATATATATATATATGATATAATATATATATATATATTATATTGTTTCTATTTCAATTTGATAGGTATGTTAATTTACTAACAGTGTAATTACTTATGGAGAGAAAAATTACTTTTATTCATAAAATATTTTTTTTTAACTGTATTTAACACAACATAATAATAATTTCTTTGTATAACACAAAATTGAAATACTTCTTAGATGACTTAGCAAGTAAGAGGCGGGGGGGAGTTAAAACAAGATTTTATAAATAGTTTTACTGAAAAAAGCATAATATTTAAGCTAATCAAAGAATAGTAAATATAATATTACACAGTTATATATTATATATACTATATATATTATATTATATATATATATTATTATTATATTATAATTATATATTTTTTAGATTATATATATATACTATAAGAATTATAATATAGTATATATATATATATTCTATAATATAATATATATATTATATATATATATATATATATATATATATTATATATATTATTATATATATATAGTAATATATATATATTATATATTATATTATATATTATATATATTACGAGAATATTGACAATTGTACATCAGTATTTTTAAAAATATTCGAATACACAGTTATATATTTATATTATTATATATATATAATATTTATTATTATATATTAATTATATATAATATATAATTACTATATATTATATTATATATATATATATAATATATACATATATATATATATTATATATTATACATTTGCGGCGAGTTTGGAAACTGCGCCCTTCTCGTATATAGCTCAAGCTCTTTTCCTTTGAAATAACATGTAGAATAATATCTCGAATGGCACAAACCATTTTTCAGATTTCAGAACTCTATAGATTGATTCTCCTACTGCAGATATACCAATGTATCCAACATCAGTTGTCGTTTAGCCAAGTGCTAAATACATTTCTTTATAGGTTTCAATTCAGTGTAATTTTATAAACAAACCTAGGCTAGATGTATTAATTCGTCAATATGTCGTACCTAAAGAATGCATTAATATTTTTTCTTTTATTTTTAACATGGTTGTATAATATTCTCATGCGAATGTAAACCCCTATTCTATTGACGTATGGGAAATGAGTTAGGCGAATAGGTTTGCCGAGTGAATTACCGTACATCATCACTTTTAAACTATATCAGGAATATGAGAAAACAACAATTCTATTCTATTATATCTTCTCGCCCTCGTTTCATATGGATATTTCACTTATGAACTCAATGTTTATAGCCTTTACCTCCTCTGTCCCGGTATTCAAATTCGCGGAGGAATTCCTTCAACAGCATGAACAAAGGTCATTTTATGTACATCTACCGTAGGATGCAGGCATGTCGTCACCATTAGCTTAACGGAATAAATATAAAGATACAGCGCCAGAATTATTACCAAAGGTCTCGTAAATATGTCAGGTAACAAGTTTCGGAGTCAGTGAGAGAAGCCATCGGTGTTTAGCTCAGTTGGAAGAATATCGTATGAAGAATTTGTATATAACAACGGCCTCAATCTATTAGATAATATATTTTCACCCATCATAGAAAGTAACAAAGATTACACATACTCTCTTATCAAAACTCAGAAATGTCATAGTACATCACCTCACCATCGTGACAGCGACCAACATAGGTTTTACCAGAGGATTAGGCATATAACAAACAACTTGATATGATATGTATACCAGGAGGTTATATTATAAATTAACAATGTTGGAAAACGATCTTAGACAAAACAAAACGATGTTAGCACTGAAACAAATAATAATATAATTTTAATCATACTTTATAATAATAATAATAAAAATATATAATAATAATAATATAATATTATAAATTATAATAATAATTAATTATAATAATAATTTAATAAATAATATAATACTAATAATGATATAATAATAATTATAATAATTAATAATAATAATAATTTATAATCAATCAATAATATATAATACAATATATATAATAAAATCTATTAATAATAATAATAATAATAATAATAATAATGAATAATATAAATAATAATAATAATAATAATAATAATTAATAATATAATCAATATAATATTAATTAAATAATAATATTAATATATAATAAAAATAATAATAATAAATAATAAATTAATAATATAATAATATCTAATATCATATAAAATAATAATAATAATAATTAATATAATAATAATAATACATAAATATAATAAATAATAATAATAATAAAAAAATATGAGAATAAAATATGAATAATAAAATAATAATAAAAATAAAATTAATAATAGCTAATAATAATAATAATAATGAATCAGTTTGTCAAATATATATATTTATATATATATTATTATAATATTATATATATATTATATCTATATATAATATATATATATATATATATATATATTATATATATTATATATATATAATATTATATATATTATTATATAATATTATATATATTATTCTATCATATATTACTTATATATAATATATATATTATACTTTGAATGTTCCTTTCCATGATTGCTGCTTACGAACCTTATTAAGATTTAATCGGTCCAAGTCTTTACACAAATGTCAGTTATCTTCGTTATTCTATAATATACTTTTTTCAATTCTCATTCCATCTTGAGCCCACGTGGCAGTTCTCGCCCTGACCTCCATATGGTTTTGGGTTCAGATCATCCCTTAAATGGATTCATTCAGCGACGAATAAAGTTATAACATCTATCGAACTAGAACTGCACTAATTATATTTCCGAATTCTTTAAGGTAGCAGTTTTTAAATGTTAATTTGCTCGTTTCAACATATAATGGCTGCAATAACATAATGGGTAAATTTCGATTTTATGCACCGGGTTTTAAATTCATTTATTCTCGACTCGGAGCCTTATATTTTATCTGGGATATGCCTCTAATATAGAAAACCCATATTATTGTAGGGGTTAAAATAGTCTGTATCTTCGCGTCTCTTGCATTTATTCTTATTTCATATATTCGTATCTAGATTTAGAAAAGGTTAAGTAAGTCTACTTATTCTATCTTAACTCACTGCTATACTATTTCCACGCATTTTAATCACATACTGTGTGACTTAAGTGTTTCATTACTCATTTTCTCAGCCATGCTTGCAGTTACATATCGTAATGCGTCTGAACTTCATAAAAACCTCTGTTATTTCATAATGTACTACATCTGAAATGTCAACGTCTGCTTTCTTTCTATATAAGATGGAAACATCACTTTTCGCGGATATTGATTTCAAATTGCAACAATATAGCTATTAGAGAGGTATTTATCAAGCACGACCATTCTAACGTAGGATATACATTTGTGAAAATAGAACACTTTAGCAGAACACCAACCGTCTACACGTTCAATTCATAAAAACGATATGGCGATAAAAACTAAATCTCGAGAGAAAAGATTTGAATCATTACATGCGAGCAAAACAAGTCTTCGCCATGCCGATATTTTCAAACAATCCGGCAAAGGGTTGATATTTCACCAATCACAGTTTGGCCAAATAGATAACGGATACGGCACATGGAAATAGATACAAGCTATATATATTATATATATTATATTATATATATATATATTATATATATATATTATATTATATATATATTATATATATATATATATATCATATATATATATATTATATATATATTCTATATAAATATATATATATTTACTATATATATATATATATATATATATTTATTAATATGATATTATATATTATATATATATAGTTATATATTATTATATATATATATATATTATATATATACTATAATTATATATATTAATTATAAATACTATATATATATATATATATATAACACATGTACTCTTAAGTGCTACCATTTCAACCTAGTATTTATTTAAGTTACAGTTTTTAAAGAAGGTTTAGGAAAACTAGTTATGTGTATAATACAACGGATATTGGTTTGGACAAAAAGGAACAAAAGAGGAGGGATAATTATTTTTATTAAATACTTTGATGTAAGCAGTAAAGCAGTAAAGCGGGGTGGGTGGGGTGGGTGATGTAGGGGGAGGTACTAGCTGTTTGCGCTACTGCTTTGCTGCTTTAGGGCCAATAAAAACATGTTTTTACTGGAGAAGTTTCAACAAACTTTTCCTAAAACAAAATGATTTTTTTTAAAAATGTCTTTTCAAAACAATGTTTTTTAAAACAAAATGTTTTACAAAAACTATAATGTGTTTTTTTTCAAAAACTTTGTATTTTCCAAAAACAATAAAAAGAAATCAATAGAAATGTTTTCATAAACTTTATTAAATGAAAAAAACCCTTTTTTTTTCTTGAAAATAAAGATAATATTTTTGCAGGGATCGCTGTGTGGTATCACGTTACTCTAATAAGCGGTTTGAAACATGTATTCATTACTCTCATAGTTAAAAACATATTTTGGACACCATTATTTTGATTGTAAGTATATGTTTACGACCTTGGCACTGCCCGGGGCAGCAGGTGTCGTCACACCACCTCATTGACTCATTTGATGTGTCTTAACGAAACTCTTTATTTTCCTTTTTTCCTTCTCTGTCTTCTTGAACTTTTACTCATTGCTTTTCTCGTTCTTCCGAGGGGCCCTTCGCGGCGACTCTTCAAAACTATTCTGGGAGTTCTGAAACATCAAAAGCAGTTCTCACCATTGTTGAAAACATCAGATGTAGACCCTCGTTTGTTCATAATATGCGGTTGGAATGGAGCCAGAATTCCATCGGCTCCGCTGCCACCAGCTGGCTCCGGCTCAGGTCATATGATATACCAGTTATTTTACAATAACCACACCATTTCAATCATTCTCTTCTATACGTTCACCAAATTTCAGCTTTTTATGTCTATTTTAAGGTTTTGGGGGTGGGGACCCCACCCCCTAAGACGTAGCGGCTTGAAACATTGAATAAAGCGATATTGCTACATATAAAAAAGGCGGACCAAATTTGAAAACTATATGATGTCTCTAACCCACCAATTGCTGTGATATGTTAATTATGTTCATCCAATTTGGCACCGCAATCGGCTCCGGCTCCAGCCCATATGGTTCGCCATTTAATTTAACATCGCCTTTCTATTTCATTTATTATCTTCTATACGCTCACCAAATTTCAACCTTCTAAGTCCAATTTTAGGTTTTGGGGGGCGGGGACCTCCAACCCCCCCTTCAATGTACCGGCTTGAAACATTGGATGAAACGATATTGACACATATAAAGAAGGCATACCAAGTTTGGAGGTGATGTCTCTACCTCCGCGGCTTAAGATGTGGTGTTTAGGTCAATTGAGTCAATTGGAAACAAATAAATGGACCCAAGCTGGGGCCAAGGGAATCTGGCGTTCGAGGAAAGGTAACCACGCGGTCAATTTTTTTTTGGATGTTCGTCTGTTTGCACCCAATATAAGTAGGTTTATGCTGGAGGGTAAAGCCTCTACGAAAGATGGAGACGATGTTGGTAGCGTTCTAAACTCGTAACTGTTGAACGGCACGATCGGAATATCTGCAATCGATCGCATACCTCAAACCATACTAGGCAAAACCGAGCTTGGCTTCGTAGCCCCAGAAACAAAAAATGTTGTACAGGTGCATTAGAAAAGCGGAGTGGGGTAATATCTAATACAATCTTGCTAGGAGTGTTTCCATCCATTATAAACCACGGGATTCGATCACTATACCTTAAAACACATACTACACCATCCTAAACTCTGGTATATTCACGTCACATAGGGATACAATGCACTAAAGTTTAAAAAAAGGGCGGCGTTGTGCTTAACTTCGTAATAGAAGCAGCTAGAAACCCTGTTAATACACACAATTCGAGATCTTCTCTTTATAACATAGAGAGACACTACTATTAGAGTGTATTCTATGACGCTAGGCATACACATGTTAGAGTGCTAGAAAGGGGGGGGGGGTTACTAACTTCATAGAGAAGCATCCTAGCACCTTCCTATTACACCATTACGAATTCCATCCTTATAACATAGGGAAGGACAACCATTTTACAGGTGTATTCTATGACGTCAGAGAAATACGTGCTAGAAAAAGGGGCGGGGTACTACTTCAAAGAAGGAAGCATTTCCTACACGTTGCTTAAATATACACTCGACTCCCAAACCTTATACATGGTAGGCCATTCAATTTTAGTGTAAATCATGTGACCGCTAGATTATGTCGTGGGTTTAGAAGCTAGAAACGCTGAGCCAGCTGTTTGGCATTTCTTAGCATTGGGTTCAAGATGTAATTGATACTCTTATATACATATATTATATATTATATATATATATATTATATTATATACTAAATATTATATATATATATATATTATATATCATTATATATATATAATATTATATATATTATATATAGTATATTCTATCTATTATATATATATATATATATCTATTATTATATACTATATATATAATATATATATCTATATATTATACTTAATATAATATTACAGGCGTGACCCAAAAAAACCGTCCCTCGTTCCCTTTTTGCAGATATATCTAATTGTTCACTATCACCTTTTTTGCGATGATATGCAGGAAGCACGCCTGTGACACAACTAGATCTCAATGGAAGCTCAATCAAAAGAAAATTCGGGTAAAACATTACTAAATGACACCCTCTTTCAAAAGAAATCCAGGAGACCTTCCATGGCATCAATTGAATTGTGAGAAGGGAACCCACCAAAGCAGAATTCGGAATGGGTGGGGGGACCACTTGAGACGCATGGGATCTGGAAGAACTCTCAATGCAGCAAGTGAAAACCGTCCCAGGAAGCGTACAGTAGAGCCAGTCGAGAGCGTATGAGAGTCAAGTCTGTTCAACAAAGTCCGAGAGGCTCTGTGCGTAATCGACGTCAGTCCCTCGACATATTCCGTGAGACTTGCACGAGAAACTGTAACGATATAAGGGCTACCATACAATACGACGAGAGCCGACTTACCAGGTTTAAACGAAGAAGCGACCAAGCAGTCAAATTACAACAGAAGATCCAGGAACATAATTTCCATAACTCTGTGCTCACATGAAACTCACTTCCATCTTGAAGGAAAGGTGAACTCAAAGACAAATGTCTTTTGGGGGATCTCCAAACCCAATTAAGTTGCCACAAAGCCTCTGCATTTTCCTAAGTGAACAGTATAGGCTAAAATCTCGGCCAGAGGCATCATCGGACCATTCCACTTCGAGGAATCTGGAGCGACAGTGTCCGTCAACAATGAAAGGTATGTTGAGGTTCTCAAAACTTTCAAGAGTGAGCTAAAGACCCTCTATCCGTTACTTATGAAAACGTTCTGGTTCCAGCAAGATGGAGCAAACTCTCACACCCCAAACCTGTCCCAAGATTGGCTGAAAAAGAACTTTGGATGTCATGTGATCAGTCTCAAGACTGATTTTGATTGGGAACCTAATAGCTGTCTCAAAGACCGAGTGAGTGTATGCAGGCCGCAGGGGGACCCAGGATCATTTCTGAACTCAAGGAAATCATCAAGGAGGAGATAAGAGCCATTCCTCGGTCTGTTTGTAAGGGCATCTTGAAGCAACTTTGTGCTACTCACAGGATATGCACGAGCAAAAATGTATAAGAGTCATCTT
Organism: Trachelipus rathkii; assembly: GCA_015478945.1. NCBI lineage: Eukaryota > Metazoa > Arthropoda > Malacostraca > Isopoda > Trachelipodidae > Trachelipus > Trachelipus rathkii. Next base: position 16,484 of record JABUQX010023086.1, on the reverse strand, counting down.
GACAGCCAGTCCTCGAGAATTAAGAAGAAAAGGCCGAACACTTTCATGTTTTAAATTTATGTTCTAAGCACCACTAATATAGTACTAGGTATATTTTGAAGTTTCATATATTTCCGATCACGCTGAACCAGGTTGTAGTCTGTAAGGTGAGAGCTACTTTTGATTTTGCAGACAACGATATATAATATAATATATACATATTATATATATTATATCATTATTGTAATTTATCATATAGTTATATTACTTTATATATATATATATATATTATTAATATATATATAGGTTCAACCCTAGTCGTTCAGTGTATATTATGACATTTAATATATAAGGTATAATATAACTAATATGTTACGGTTAGCATTAATATTCGGTGTTAGTAATAATTAATTATATGAATAAACATATATAAGTTATTATTTTATAATATATAACTATTTTATTCTCACTATATTATACTCACTAATAATAATTGATTAACTTATATACGATATATATATTATAGATATATATATATAATATATATATACTGAATTCACATTCTATAGATGTTTATATCTGTTATATTATGCTAGTTTAATTATGTTAGGTATAGATTAGAGGCATAGATAAATAATTTTTATATTAACAATAATATAATTTTTAGTATATAAATATAACTTATATAATGATATATATATATATAGTAATACAAACTATTATATAGTGATAATAAGTGATAAATAATTTAGTCATATATATATTTATATCGATGTATCTAATATACCTATGTATTGATATATTATCGGACATATATGAATGAATACATTATTATATTGCTAATATGTTACTTAGTTGTCAAGGTATAATTAACCTATAATATTAGTAGTAGATATGCTTGAAAATTGTGGGATTTAATTTCAATATATTGTACATGCTAATTAGTTAGTTTACTCTATACATGAGTGATTTAAATAAGTTGGAACTTTTGATTAATGTTTATACAAGTTTTTCTTGTGTAGGTGTTTTATGTAAGTTGATGAGAATTGAGCGGGTTCGTAATACTTTATTGACATACAAACTATACTAAATAATCGCCATTTATATTATGTGAAAAACATTTTGTTAATTAAATATATTTAGTAATATATATGTGGGTTGAGGGTATATAATGAGAGGACTAGTGGATTATTGATTTACTAGAATTTACTGTCTTATATACTAATAGTGTTATAGGCCTTTAAAATTAATGGTTAAATAAAACTATTTTTCAGTGTATACTCTTTGTATACCCATGTTATATTTGACTATAATGTACAATGTATACAATGTAAACTTCATTATATTATTGTATTTGCCCTTTTAATACATAATTGTAATTTTATTATTACTGTTTATATGTATTTAGGTAAAAAGTAATAACGTCATATATGTTGTTTTAGCAAATGTGATTTGCAACAATTTGAGAGATATTTTTTTATATTTCGATACTGCATCTAAAAATCTATTTACGTATGCTTTAAGCATTACTTCGATTCAACTGTTTATAAATATATATATAAAACTATTTATATATTATGTATATATATAAATTACTTTGATATTAATTATTGGTATATATTAGTTCTTTGATGTAATTAGGATATACAAAGGATTTATATGATACATTCTTATTGAAAAGGTTACAGAAGTCGAGTGCTAGATATCAAATCATTAAGTTAATATTATATATTAGATAGATAATAATATCATAAAAAATAGTTATAAATGAATATATATAGGTATTACGTTTTGTCATTAGGATGTTATATACTATACTATATAATATATATTACTATTAACTAGGTGTTAATAGTGTGGAATTTAGTTAATGTTAACAGTTTATTCTAGATTATGTGTAAGCTTGTATTAGTTAATATAAGGCGTGTGTCCCGTCCTCCCTCTAGATTTTACAGCAACTTGAAACCCTAAATATTAACTTTAGTTTAAGCTTTAATTATGTATATTATAGTTAGAAAATTATTATATATTTCCTTAGTATATAGATTGTACTGTGCAATTCTATATAGATTATGTAATTATAACTATAATAATATTTTAATATTTTCTTATATTTTTGAGTAAATATATAATATAATGCTTTTCTTAATAATTGTATATAATTATCTAAATCTAAACTCATTCTGTAATGTTTAAAAATTACTTGAACCTGAATAATAAACGATTCATAGTAGTTATTACGTATGTATTCGTAATTTATACTATGTTAGTTATATATAACTTATATCATGTTATGGTATCACAACGCACATGTGAGAATTTATGTCAACGTTAACATTTATTTATATCTCACTATGTATATAATACTAGGATAGATGGTCTAGTGATATTATGTCGTTGTGCATTAATATATTTCAAAATTAAAATAATAATGTATGTCTATATAGTATATATAATATATATACTCATTTAATAAATTAGATAATATTTAGTTACGAATATTAAGATCTATATTAATATTCTAGTTAGATAAGTATGTATATATATAAGATATGTGAGGAATCTATATTTGTTATATTGATATTTATTACCAATTGATGTCATTACGACAACTGTAAAATATACTCGTCACTTCAAAAACTATTAATCAATATAATAATATCAATTAGAAGAAATATTTAATATTCATATGAATCATGGGATGATGTTGGTACTATGATGGTATACCTAATAGTTTATATGAGACTTTTAACTATGTGAGATATATTATATTTAGATATTAATGAAATAATTAGTATATAATAAACATATAATTATTTAATGATATAAAATAAAACTATATTTAATAATACATTAGCAATCAGTACTTATAAATATAGATTAAAATAGATATTATGTAACTCAAACTTTTGTGACATTATTGATTTGGTGAATTTACTGTATTTACTGTTTTAACTGAGTGTAAAATTTCTGGAGCATTAAAATTTATAGGTAAGTATTATCATCAAATTACAAAACTTAATAAATTTTAATTTATTTATTTTATTTAGTGATTATTATTTTTATTAATTTTATTATTATTTTCCTTGATGGTTCGAAAACCTTATTTTACCGAGATACACATATATACATACACATCAATAACATATAATAATATTAGTACTATAATTTATAATATACTATAAAAAATATAATGGGGAATATTGTATATTAATATAAAATATATTATAATATATACGATCATTGATTATTATTATTATAACTAAAGGACTCAATATATATATATAATATGATATATAACTTCAAAGAGTATAGTCACTATATATTCTTACTATATATAATATATAGATAATATATATTATATTATAGGTGATTACTAGATCATATATATATACATAATATATATATATATATATTTTATAACTATAGTATATATATATATATATATATATATAATATATATCATTATTATATCCACATGTTATACCTCTATTAAATGAATATACTATATAATATATATATATATATATACTCCTATTACTCATTATCTTACTTCCTTCCTTTTCATCCTATTACTTTCATTCACTTATTCTGTACTATCACTATTATTCTTCCTCTGCTTTTATATGTCAAATTCCATGCATTTTTCTATCTTAATTCTTCAGGTAGGTATTACTAATATACCCTATCTGGGGTCCCTGGATCTCTGGAGATTACCGAATCCATATTACTACACATACTTACTAGTTCCTATAGAGACTTATATACTCATAGTAATACATACGCACTTATATTACTGTATCTCCATAGTTTCATAGTCTTATATACGATATTATCTATTTTATTATATTTTATATGAGGGTAGCTAAGTACGTGACTACTCGGCTACGGTAGAGTGACTGGTATACACTCAAGAGGAAATACGTTTAATCTTATGTATCTATCTCGACGATATGAATTTAATACGTGTATGTATATCATCTATAATAGCTTCATCCTAATAAATTTAAGAGCTTATATCACGTAAGTAGATGATTATAGAGCTACATGTGTATTTTTCATAAGGAATCGTAATTATTGACTATATCTATTAGGAGGTACGCTAAGGTAGGCAGTCACGCTATATTATACTAAACTATTTAGGGGTGACTATAATACTAGTCCCAATTATAAATCATACTAGTAGTATACAGTGATCCACCTGTTTTCGATTTAGAGAGTATAAATCTATAGCAAGCCTAATTATATCACTATCTGAGTTAGTAAATTAGTCGCACGAGGCAAAAAGGGCGTTAAAAGCAGCTATCGACTTTACTAATAGGTAATAGAGAAGGTATACTATTACTCGCATATAGAAGTATATATAGTATTATCATGATATTATATATAGTATATATTATACACATATCATATATATATTATATTACACTAAAAGTCATTATAAATTTTATCGCAGTGTATTAATGCATATTATAAATACCTATATATTACAATATGATAAATATTTCACAAGTTTCAGTGACCTAGATAACCTCTATTATATATATACTATATATATATATGATAGATATAATAAGTACTTTGATATAAGGCGCTCAATAAAGTAATGGTTATATATAGAGAGTAAATAGTGATATTATGTAGATTGAGTGAAGTTATATAGTAGAATAGGAGACGACAGAAGATAGAGTAGATAGTAGTTAGTTAACCTTATTATATATATATAGAATAAGGAGATTAATTAGATGTAAGTATAAAACGTAGAAGTAGTAAAACTCACGCAGATGAGATGTATATAATGTACTATTAAATAATATGAATAGCTCAATATAGTATAATATTATAATATAATATACGAGGGTACCCTACGAACTACTATATATTATCACTCATAGACTAAAAATAAGACATAATGATAATATATACATAGACACTTATCACAATTTAGTTACTGTGCTCACTAATTACATAGCAGTATAGTATATATATATGTCAGTTAATCCTGTTATACTCGTAAGGTATACCTAATATTACTTTACAATATATATCGACTTCTAGGTAAACTACTTATACATATAAGGGTACGATATATATAAGCTAGTATACATTTATTAGATGACTCACTCATTAACGTACACTCATTTACATCTAAGGGGGAGGTATACCCTCTATATTAATTAAATCTATATATACTAACTCGCATGATAAAAACTTATTATAAGAAAATTTTCGTTACGGGTATTAGATCTATAAATAAATTAACATTGCATGAAGATATTATATTTACTCACTAGTAAGTTTGAAATGACAATAGCTCTTAATCTTTTGAAGTAAAATTCGCACTGAGTAGGATGTCAAATTGGCACTAATTATATACTTACTATAGCATATAATCATTAACTTGAGTTATTATTTTTACACTACATTATTTTTCCCAATATTTATATAATCTATATACTCATTATATATATATTATATATATATATATATATATTAATATATATAATACCGGGTTTTTGTCAGATTTAGAACCTGGTGGGTTGGTGGGCAGCTTCTTGGGGAGGTATCTGGTGCAAACCTGCCTAGTTGTAGGTAGCAACTACTAAACTATTGGTAGCCCAGATTATAGATGACGACAATGTTTGAGTTTAAAAATAATATAATTAAATATTTACTTAATACTTTTTACTTAATTGATATCTGTTATACTTTTTCATCAAAATACCTATAACAATAGCAATGCTATTTACCTTTGACAGTTTCACACTTAGGTATTGACTTTCCATTCAGACAGTGGAATTGGTCAACTGTCTTGGTACCGAAATTTATGTTTTATTTGTAAATTTTATACCTTTTATTAATATATTTGGGACCCTCTAAAAAAATGAATTCAAAAAGAAATTCAATTATATGATCATCTTTATTTTTTTCCTCAAAATAATGGGTTTTAAAAGCTCAAAAAAGCCCAATAAAATCAAAAAAAGCCCAAAAACCCCGCTGGTTGTTTTTTGGTCCAATCCGCGGGTTTTTCCAACTCTGTGATATATAATATATATATATATATATATATTATATATATATATATATCTATATATATAATATATATATATATAAATATATATACTATATTATTAATATATATATATATATATAATATATATTATATTATAATATATATATAATTTATTAATATATATAATATATATATATATATTATATATATACATATATGAGCTCGAGGAACCGTAAACGGGTGCTCTGTAGGAAAGAGAACGAAAAATGAGAATTTCTTTATACCATATTTGTAAATTAAATATGGTTTCATTATGTAAGAAGCGCTTTGTGTTATTTTGTTTGTTTATTTATGTTCTTTTCTGTGTTTTACTTTTTGACCTATAGTTATTTATTATATAATCAGAGTACAACACCGTATAAATTTATTATTATTATCTTGGTTATATTCTTATATTATATATTATATACTATATTATACGATCACTACACAATATATATATATATATATATATTCATGAGTTTTTAAATATTACCTAATTTATTATAAGTGAGTATTATAATAGTAAACAGGAAGAACACACACCTTACAGTACAAAGTAAATAATTAAGATGGATTTAAATAAGGCTATTCGGTCATGGAACTGACATAATGATTATTTGCTAAATATTTTATTTAGTCTATTATTTAATAGGGAGATAAAATATATTATATTGGATCATTCTAGTTTCCTATTAATTGATTATCGAAGTAAAATATTCATTCGTAGATTTATTATATAATATATTATAGCTCTAAATTAATTTATATATATAAAACTATATATATCATTCTATTTATCATTCATTACTCTCCCTCTATATATACTCTATACTATTACTATACTATATTACTATATTGATGATGATGATATTATATCTATATATACTATATATATACCAAATCTATATAAATCATATACTATATTACTATATATCTATATATTACCTCATATAAATAATAAAATTACTAAAAATATATTCTAACTAAAAGTTTTAACCTGATAATATATAGACATAAGATTGATATATATATTTATAATAAAATTTGTATATATACTATTATATATATATATATATATATATATATATATATATAAAATTATTATATATATCTTATATATATATATATATATTATATATATCCTATTCTGTTTTACTACTACGGTACTTTGAATTTTTTTTTGTTTTTTTATAATATTATGATATATGTAATGATCTCATTGAAATTCAACATCGGAATTTGCTAGACTATATGAACAATATAGTTCGAAATATTATTATTATATAATATCTTTATTTTAAAATAATTAGTATTATTAGTTATATATAAATATATATATATTAGAATTTAAAATGAACTATTCATAGATAAAAAGTGATACTTACAAGAAAAAACATTATTAGTATATACTATAATAATTTATACTGTAATCTAAGTACTGTATTAATAAAGCTTTAATATAACTAATATAAAATGTATAATATAATAATATAATATTATTATGTTTATATTATATTAATATGTATAATAATATATTAATTACAATAATACTGAGTACACTATTATACACTCAGAAGAAAAATACCTATAAATATTTAACTAGTTTGGTGAAAATTAAGTATTTATAATACATTTATTAATTTAATATAAATACTTCTATAATTAATATAAATAAAAATAAAATTAAGATGAAATATTAGTGAGATATAGAGGGTATATATTACGTGATGCCGACTACGGGGGATCAGAGGGGAGGGATGAGAGGGGATAGTAGGGAACGTTTATCATTACTACCGTTATAGTGAGGAGAGTAGTACGTAGAGGTAAATACCCTATATAGAGTATAATACACTATATATTATATATCATATACAACAAATATGCATATTATATTATATATATATATATATTATATAACTCTAGGAATAGAAAAGACTGATACAATGCATTGAAATATTATCAAACTAATAATATTTTTTTTTTCATTTTATAGTTCTAATATATTAATAACGTTATATATATAATATATATATATACTAAGATAAGTATTATAAGACTATATATTCTTATATAGTTATAATATCAATATTGTTAATATTTAGTATAATTACTAGTAATTATTATTATAAGTATAGTATAGTAGATATATATATATATCAAAACATATATAATATATAACGTAAACTTAGTTTATAATGAGTAGTTAATTTAATAATTTTACCTACCTGTTAAATAATAGTAGTAATTATATTATAAAATTAATTTAGTTATTATAATTATAATATAATTATATATTATAACATATATATATATTATAATATTAATATATATATATATATATAATATACTGAACTTAGTTATAAATATACCGAAAATTTTCTATTTATAACGTTGGATATATATATATGTACGATTATTTTTTTTAAATGATTATTATCGTTGTAATATAAACTAAAATATAAACTATGTAACTTTTCAAATTGTAACGCTGAATCATTCTCTATTTTATCTGAAGACTTCATTTTGGCTTGAAAGCTATTTAAAGGTAATATTTCCCCTTATTTTGAATCCTCTCGTTTCCAAAATATGGAGTATAATTTCCTCTAAAAGTTGTATAGTAATTCGCGCTACTCGTAGGATTTAATATATCACTGAAATAATACGACAATAAACTATAGTACTTTTGACTAATATATAATAAAATATAAAATACTATAGAACTAGTACTTCAATAAACTCTATATGATATATAGTAAGCCGTTATATATATCAATAGTATGACATATTAAATTTCGTAAGCACCAATATAGTCATAAATAACTATAACGATAATGGCTATTTAAATATAGCTTTATATATACCTGGGCTATATATCTAATATATATATATCAGTATATATATATATATATATATATATATATATATAGTTATATATATCATCATATATTATAAACATAAAATTATATAATAATACATATAATTAATAATTATATGATATATACTATATATATCATGCGTTATTACTTTTTGTATACGTAAATTATTATATAGTGTTAGATATACATACATACATATATCATACATACATATATATTTGCTTATATATAGTAATATATAAAATATAAAATTACTACATATATAAAATTATAATATATTATATTAAATATTATATAGGTATATATATATATTATATACTATAGCTATATAATATGTTCATGTATTATTATTTTTAATACTATTATAACTAATATTACTGTTTGTGTGTGTGTGAGTGCAAGTTTATATCTTTATTTATTTTGTGGAATTTTTTTTTTGATGAACAATAGTATGATATAGTGAATTTTGTGTGAAATGTATTATTATATGTTATATGATAATTAATGATAAGCGCATTGCAATATTTATTATATCTGATTATTAATATATAATATTTAATTATTATATAGGAGTATTATTATATTATATTATTATATTATTATTTTATATTATATTATTATTTATTTTATTATTATTTATTATTATTATTATTATTACTTTATTATGTTAATATTAAAGTGAAGTCATATTTCAAAACCATACATTTTGTTCGTCATATAAAAATGATTTAAATATTTATAACATATAGTGTTAATAATTCATACAGACGATTGTTAAAATTTACACTGTAAGCTAATATAGGTGCAACTTTGTCGTTTGTTATTTGTGTGAAGCTTATTTTCGTATATAAAATCCTTTTGATATTTCTCAGGTTTTGTATATTTTTTTTATGTAATTAGGAAGGTGTACTGTTTATGCTCCTCCCATTCTTCATATTATGAAGGTAGGCCATTTCTTGTAAATTTTCTGATTAAGTTAAAACAATAAATAAATTTAAAAAATTATTGACATAAAGAAGTAACTTGAAACTTCTGCGAAAGTTATTGAAATACACTAATGGTCTTGCCCTTTGCTCTTATTAAGTCTGAAACAAGAATAACTCCGTTTTATAGCATCACTATGGCAGAGCGAATTATTGTGTGACGTAATATTCTACAGTTGAAAAATTTACACCATGGAAGTTAGTTTTTTTATTGTTAATCATTGTAGTACCTTACATTGTGTATTGGTGGTTTGTACGGTTTAGTTAATAAGTCAAATGTGAGATTTTAAAGTGTTTAATATATTTTTTTGTTAATAATTATTTTTTGAGGAATAAGAGGCGACATAAATGTTTGTGGATGTAATCTTTGTTCCTATATGCACAAACTTATTTATGACGTCGAATATATTATAATACATGTTTTTATTTTGAAGTCATTGCTTAAGAGTAAAACATTTGCCATAATAATTGAAGATTTACTCCCTAGACATTGTACTTAAAAAAATAATTCCAAGTTTCAAATGATTATAAATTCGTTCTTTCATTTCTTTGTGCTAATGATGTTTTGGTGTAGAGATATTATGTAGACTTAATTTATTTTGTCATAGAGAATATTGAGGATGAATCTTTGAAACATGATTAATATATTTGTCTATGTGCTTAATCAACAATATTGACTATTATTTTTATTTTTTATATCTTTTGAATAACAAAATTTACTTTAGTAAGTATATTTTTTTTTATTATAACACACTAATCGGTAATATCCAGGATCAGTATTCAGTTTAATATCTTGTGTTAATTTATAATATTAGTTTTAAGAAACATTTATATCATGGCTCATATAGTATTCGGAACATCTCATAAATAGACGTCATTCAAAAATCAAATAGAAATCATTCAAAAGGATCCAATCGAACATATAGATTCCATTGTAATACTATTACATTATTTTATATTCGTTGGTGTTTTAAATATTTGTGTTTTGTCATTTGTTATCTTCTTCTTCAAATTGCTAATATAATACCTAAGATCCCTTCTTTGGACTTTGACACTTTTGCTGCTTTTTTTCATTTGGAATCAAAGTATATTTTTTTCTTATATTTAATTAATTAAACTATTCTCAGATTTATTATTCGTGTTTAAACTCGTGTACTTGACGATCCATGCACACATATTAATATATATGTGACATACTAAAAAGTATATTCGACTCATATTCATTATGGCTATAGATATCCTTAGAGGTTCTTCAGTCCAAATTGTATTTGGTCAACAATAGACTAATAATACGGAGTGCATAAGCCTTGATATCTGTTCATTTAGGAATTTGTGATATTGTGTCTCTTTCTGTTTTGTGTTGAGCACAAATATAATACACTCAGGTACAGATACTCCAGATTATCACAATTTAGTTTACACCAGAGTGGTCGCGATCCATTTATATAGGTTAGACACATTGTGTCGGTTGCATCTTATATATATATATACTATATTATTACATATATATCTAGTATATATTACCTGATCTTTAAAGAATAATAGTATATATATTATTTACATTGTATAAGGACTTTAATTTATTGAGAGC
>JABUQX010023085.1:22500-44669 GCA_015478945.1 Trachelipus rathkii | reverse complement strand
TATACCCATGATGAAAGATAAGAAACAATCGGGAAACCAACATAGGGGTAAAAAAGGATTTTAAAACAGCATACGACTCCGACACTGCTGACTTGTATGGTGTGGGATATCTGGAAGAAGAGGGAGAGCAAGAGGAGAAAAGCCGAAAGAAACTGCGATAGACTACAGAGGGCAGAAAACTGAAGAAGAAGATGGAGGCGGAATCGGGAGGACTCTCTGGAAAGACCTCAAGCTACCAATAAGAGAGCCCTGAAGAGAAAGGGAAATAGTGCAGGAGAGGACGTCTGGGAGAAAGATGCTGCGCGGCTTGACAGAGAAAGAATATATATATATATAATATATATAATCATATATATATATATATATATATATATAATTAAGATATATATATATTATATATATATATATATATATATATATATATATAATATAATATATATATATATCTATATATATATTTATTATATATATATATATATTTATATATATATATATATATATAATATATATATTATAATATATATATTATATATATAATATATATATATATTATATATACAGGAGCCTCTTAAACCACTAGGCAAGCCTAGGCAATGGCCTAGACGAAGACAGCAAAAAAAAAAAAAAAAAAAAAAAAAAAAAAAAAAAAAAAAAAAAAACAGTATAAATCTATAATATATAATATTATTATATATATATTATAATATATATAATTAGTATTATATATAAATATAATTATATATATAAATATATATTATATATATTATATATTATAATTATATATCATAGATATAATATATATATATATATATCATATATATATATATATATATAGATATATATCATATATATATATAAAATATATATATATATATTATATATATTATATATATTATTATTTACAGTCGGTTCAAACCAAGCCACTACGGGCAAAGCTCTATCAAAGGAGGGGGGTGTTGCACGCCCTCAGAATTTCACACTTAACGCAATATGAGACAGACGCAACTTTGAAGTGAGGGAGAATTATTCAGCATGGGAAACAACAGAGATGGAAGAGAAATTCCACAGGACAGAACCGATGTGGCAGAAAGAAGGAAGCACCGCAGTGAAAAAGCCTGGAGTTACCAATAATCCACACAAAACTCGTGCGCAAACACAGCACCCCTAGTGTTACGAGGCTTCGTAAAGGGGGTGGTACGCGAGTGACAAGTTCCCTCGAGCACCTCCCCCCCTGCGGTACCTATAGAAAAGAGATTAAAGCACCAACATCGCGCACACGGCAAAGAATAGAGGTCAAAAGACAAGTGGAAAGTAGGCGGAAACAGTTTTTAAGTCTTTTGGCTTTTGACTCGCGCCTGAATCCAAAGCAGGCGCGCAGTGAGACCAGAGCCCCCAATATGAAAGCAGTACTCCCATACAGGAGCGAATGAGGCCCTTGATTATAGCTGGAGTAACTGAGAAGATGAAAAAAAGTCTCGCACAGTCTAAACAGAACCTCCAGTTTCTTTGAGGCGCCCTAGCAAACCTCTGTGATGTGAGGTTTCCAAAACAATTTCTTGTTTATGTTAAGGCGACAAAAGGAGGCTTTAATTGTCAACGAGGAGAACGAGAGAACCTCGACAAGAGATTAGGAAAGTTTGAAGGTGCTTTAAAGAGAGGGAGATTTGTTAGAAGTTGACGTTATTTAACAGGAATTATAATTTCACAGGTTGAGGCGACCTTCTACTTTTCCAACCTACCTTACACCCACTTGATTGAATCCTGCCTTGTATCATCAGTTTATTTTCCAAAGGACCATTTATGTTATTTTTGGGGATAAACTTTGTTATTTTTATGGTTAGTTTCGGATAAACTTTGTTTATGTTGCTATTATTCGTTGGGGGTTTGATGTTATGAATAGGAAGGTTTATCGGATAGTAAAATTATTTTTGATAGTTAATATTACTCATGTTTAATAAAAAAGAAACTAATGTTAACGACAACTTATGCAACCTTAAGCTATGGATAAACTGCCAATCATTAACTTTTAACAACAGTAAGTTAACTAAATACGATACCAAAAACGGTAACCGTATTCCCACATTTGTCATGCATCATCTCCAAACTATAGATCCAAGTATGAGTTAATTGTATACATTATATGTAATATTATATTACTCACAATAGATAATAACAAAGGCATGAAGGTAAATAACACTACGCGGGGCGGAGTTACGCGGAAATATTGCGCCTGCGGGCGCAGGCGGCGGGCGGGAACGCGGAAATATGCGCCTGGGGCCGCACGCGGCCGGGCGGGACGCGGCGGGACGCACCAAGTCGGGTGGTGCGGGTGTTGGCCTGCTTGGTGGGTGGGTTACGATGCGGGACCAAGCCCATAGGGTTATGGTTAAGCTTATGATCAGGAGAATGAGGGAAATTGATACTCCGACCAATCACATTATGAAAACAACATTCATATAAAATCTTGACTTGCCCTAAAGGATTTTCTGACCGAACATCGCAGCATGTTTTCACGTTTGAAATATATTTATAAAAATAATAATAACCCCAATGATTCTGTCTAACTGGAATTAACCTTTTGAGCCTGCTGCGGTACTTTCAAGAAATTAACATTAAGCTCCCGTTACAAAAAGCTTATCCTAAGTTTAGGCCTAAATATTAAGGCCTAACGTAGTTATTGGGGACACCACAAATTTTTACGTGAGATAAAAGGTCAGTTTGAAATTACATATTTTGACTCTGTAATAGGCTTGAAATATCGCCCCAGGCGAGATACAAAATGAGATTATCCTAATTTAGGCCTAGAAGTAGATTATGTTCAAACACAATTTTTACAGAGAGAGGTCAGTTTGGTATCTGTAAGGAGTGCGGCTTGTTGTGTTTTCTCGTGATGGATCGTCAATGTAACATAGATACGTAAATCAATAATAATAATAATAAAGAAAATCCCAAGATTTATTTAAAAAACTTTGAAATATTTTTAGTTAACATTCGAGTGAATAATATAAAGTAAGTGAATTAATTGTTAATATATCAGACAAAATTTTTGAAAGTTTATAGAGTATATTTCATGTTATGTTAGAAGAGAATGTCCTATGTTAAATTTAAACTTATTACATGGCTAAAGTTGATGTAAAGCAGTAAGTCAAAATAGAACAAAACGTGGCATGGCTTGGTGTAGAGGGGTGCTAGGGCTGACCCTTCATGATTTACTTGGTTTATTGCTTGTAGTTTACGAAAATATACTGTTTTTAATAAAAATTTCATAAACAATTTTAGTAAAAGTTATTTTACAAAACTTGGATAGTTATAAAAGATTGTTCAACACAAAAAAGCTCATTAACAGTTAATAATAAAATTCTTGTTCGCTTCCACAATCAAATAAAGAGTATACTCTGGATTTATTTATAGAAGTTTTAGGAAAAACGTGTTGTGAAATAATTTATAGTTATATCTGAATGAATGTAATATTTAAATGTACATGTTTAATAAAACAAAAAGTTTTAATAAATTATACGTTAGGTGTGTAAGTGAGTGTGCAGTGGGTGTGTGTGTGATGTGTGTTGTGTGTGTGTGTGCGTGGGTGGGTGTGTATGTGTGTGTGTGTGGTGTGTGGTGTGTGTGTGTGTGAATCTGTGTGAGTGTAAGTAATCTGTGTGTGAGTGTAAGTAAATCTGGGTGTGAGTGTAAGAAATCTGTGTGTGAGTGTAAGTGATAAATGTAAGTGTCTATGGATAAATGAAAGTGTCATAGTGAATGTGTGTGTAAGTATCATAGTGAATGTGTGTATAAGTGTAGTGTGTGTGTGTGGTGTGTTGTGTGACCGCATGTGTATAAGTGTAAAATGTAAGTGTCTATGGGTAAATGTAAGTAGTCAGTAGGTGGAATGTGTGTAAAAGTGTAATAGTTGATTGTGGTGTATAAGGTGTAATGTGTGCGTGTGTGTGTGTGTGGTGTGTGTGTGTGTGTGTGTGTGTGTGGTATGTGTGGCGTGTGTATGTGTGTTCTAAATAATAATAATAACAATAGGCTTGAAGTAAATAACACTAAGTATAATGATTATAAAAAATAAAATAATAAAAATGAAATAAAAATAAACAAATAAAATAAATAAAAATTAATAATAAATAAAAAAAGTATTAAAACAAAATAAAAACAATGTTAATAAATATATTGAGTTTAAAGCAGTAAAACGTGAGTTAAAGCAGAAAACATCTGAGTTAAAGCAGTAAAAAACACAAGTTAAAGCAGTAAAGCAGTTTTAAAACAAAGCATACTAATCCCCCCCTTGGTGATAGGTCACACCCCTATTGATTTACTGATTTACTGCTTTTAAGGTATGTAATGTTAAATAAATATATGAATATATGAGTTAAAACATATGAGTTAAAGGCCGTAAAACATGAGTTAAAGCAGTAAAACATGAGTTAAAGCATTAAAGCAGTAAAACAAAAAGCATACTAATAACCCCTTGGTGTTAGGTAACACTCTATTGATTATGATTTACTGCTAAGGTATGTATGTTAATAATATGTGATTTAAAGCAGTAAAACATATAAGTTAAAGCGGACTTTTTTAAAACATGGTTAAAGCAGATAAACATTGAGTTAAAACGAGTGAAGAGGCAGTAGAAGGGGACGAAGAAGGCATGACTGAGATACCCCTTGAGTGCTAGCCCCACCTGCTACTTGAATTTCTGATTTTACTGTTTTAAAGGTTTGTAAAGTATATGTTTTTAATAAATTTTCGTACAATGCTAGATAAAATAAAATGTTTATTTACAGGCACTCTGGTTTTTTTCTTCTCTTACATACAATTTTTAAAATTTATAATTAAAAAGATTAAGTAAAAATATTAAAAGATAGTCTGTTCAATTGCAGGTAAAGTTTGGTTCGCAAAATTTTTAATAAAAAAAATGTTTAAGTATGAAATAAAAGTGAATGACTCATAGTATATTTGAAAAGAATTCTTTGAATAGTTTACATTGATATCATATTTTCGTTCGCGCGGCGGTTCGCACGCGGCGGGTACGGTGTCTCGATGACTTGTGCGGAGGGCACATGCGGTGCCCTGGTGTTCCAATTATGAGCCTAGGGTAAGACATCAATATTAGCTTTGTTCATGTGAGGTAGAAAAGGCTAGAAAGGTTTAGAAAATGCTAACTCATAGTAGGAAATATCCTAGCAACTTATAAATATACACCAATCGCAAGTGTCTAAGGGTGACTGTAAGTGTCTATGGGTGAGTGTGTAAGTGTATATGGGGCTAGTGTAAGTGTTTAAGTGTCATAGTGTATGTGTGTTTAAGTGACATAGTGTATGTGTGTATAAGTGTCCTAGTGTATGTGTGTAAGTTAAATCTGCTGTGTGTGTGTGAGTGTAAGTAATTGGGGTGTGAAGAAATTCTTGTGTCCGTGTGTTGTAAGGAAATCTGCTTGTGAGTAAAGTAAATCTGGGTGTAAGTAAATCTGTGTGTGTGTGTGTAGAGTGCTTATAAGTTGGTCATTGTGTGTATGTATAAGTGTTCATAGTGATGTAAGTGTAAGGGCTATATAAGTGTCATTAGTGAATGTGTGTATAAGTGTCATAGGCATGTTGTCTATGGTGTTGTATAATAGTCTAGGTGCGTAAAATGTAAGTGTTGTGTGTGTTGTGGTAGTGTGTGTGTTGCGTGTGTGTGTGTGTGTGGTGTGTGTGTGTAGGATGAATATATATATATATATATATATACTAATATATATTATAATATATATATAGTATATTATATATATATATATATATATAGTAATATATATATATATATGTATAAGCTGACGTTATATATCCTTATATATCCACCGTGTATAAGATATTATTATATCATATATATACTATTATAAATATTATATATATATATTTCACAGTACTGATCTCCCTAGATCATAATCTTCTACCTAACTGTTCACATATACATAAATATAATAAGGTAATTTCTATTTATATCTAAGGTATATATATAATATGTTTGGATTTCCAGGTAGTGGGGCAGTTCTGACTGGGACAGTCTCGGCATAGCCGCATGTGGCACCGCTTATCGATTATACGTTATGATCTTCCGTGCTTATTCTTAAATAGCCATTGATATCACTCATTAAGGCATAAGGTATATACATATATATATATAACTATTATATGAGATGATATATGGTGTAAATAAATCGACATATACTATACTTAGTAATTATATATATATATATATATATATATATATATATATTATATTAGTATAAGTATTATATATATAGAGTAGAATTAATTAACTGAGCAGAGCTCTGAGTTGCTTTTTGGTAGTATAAAAAGCCCATCGTGTTGTTTCTCCAAGACATAATACCGAGAAATAAAAAATAAAGCGATTGGATTACGAGCGAAGACAATCAAATTACAATACGCAGAATAATTAAAAATGTTAAGATTTGAGAAATATTTCAGAAATAATGCCAAACTCATAAAATAATAAATATGTTCAATGAAAAAATGAAATAAATATTTTCGATATTAATGAGAACAAAACAAAGATAGCGTGGGCTTCCGACACGTGATTTTACGGAACGAATTCAGTGTAACGTATCACTTTGTGATTCTCAAGACGAGGGACGTTATACAGAAAATAAAAATAAAAAGAATAAAAATACAGTAAAAAATGTAATAATTCAACATAATGTAAAATCAAAAAAAAATGCATTCAAATAAAATTTTTTCGGATCATCAAATAGGTCTAAATGCCTTCGAAATGTGACGCAAACGAAACTGTTTCTCTCTCTCTGCTCTTCTCTCTCTCCCTCTCTCTCTCTCTCTCTCTTTCTCTCTCTTCGTCTCGTCTCTCTCTCTCTCTCTCTCTCTCTCTCTCTTCCTCTCTCTCTCTCTCTCTTCTCTCTTAATATAATATATATATGATATATATATTATAATATATAATATATATATATTATATTATATAATATATATATTATTTTTATATATATATATATATATTTATATATATATATATATATATATTATATATATATATATATTATATTATTATAATATATATATATATTTACGAGACGAGGGACGTTATAACAGGAAAATAAATTAAAATAATAAAACATAATTATTATATAATTATTATTATTATAATTATTATTAATTATTATTAATATAATCATTATTATTATTATTATAATTATTAAATTTGGAAGCCGCCGGACTTGCATTTTTATAGACCTTGGAAATTAAATTTGTATTCTCCTAATTCGATTAGCGCTGACGTGGTGGGTTTAAAAGGTCAAGTGATATTTGCCTTGGAGGTAAAAGGGTCGGGAGTTCTATTTTGAAACATGGGACCGGAGGACTTCGAACGCGAAGCGGTTTTGAAGACGTTTAAGACTGAGGTAGTAAGCGAACAGATGAAAAGGTCGGTGAAAAAATCGTTTGAAGGAAAAAAAAAGAGAAAAGTAAAAAGTAAGACCACGGTTGGAGCTGTTTATTCGTCTGGGTGTTGTGTGTGTGTGTGGATGTTGTGTGTGTGCAGATGGGTGGCGCGGACCGGGACTGATGGGAACGGGGGACGGGGTACAAGGAGGGATGTGACACAAGGCTTGCGGATGTGAAACCTGACGGTTCCAGTGGGATCGGGGGATGGGGGAGGGAAAACGCGGTGGCAGAAACGAGGCGGCGGGCGGGCTGGCTTGCGGGTCGCACCTGCGGGTGCTGGAGGATTCGAAACAACAAGGTTAAGATATCAAAAAAGGGCTAAGCCCCTAAAGTAAGCCAGAAAATACCGTGGGCAAAAAATGACCCAATGGCCGAAAAATTAGGCAGTGAGGTACGTACAAACGGTTGCTAACCCGCAAACGTTTGGCCGCACCCCTTTCTTCGAAAGGGAACGCTAAAAAATTAGGGTTGCCAAAAAAAAATTAGGGTTGCCAAAAAAATTAGGTGTTGCCAAAAAATTAAGGTTGCCAAAAAATTTAGGGTTGCCAAACAAATACCGTGGGCCAAAAATGACCCATGGAAAATCAAAGGGGGTGATCGAAAAAAGGTCAAGGCCAAAAAGGTCAAGGCCAAAAAAAAGGCGTCAAGGCCAAATAAGGTCAAGGCAGTCAAGGTCAGGTAGGTGGTCAAGGTCATTGTGCCGAAATGTACTCCTGATACTGGAAAATTCTTAGGAAACCTGACGGACGAGATAGGACCCGGGGATATAGCTGATAGTTTCGTGTGCACGGGTCCTAAATCCTACGCCATTCGGATAAAGAAGAATGATTCGAGTTTTGCGTATATCTTAAAAGCAAAAGGATTAACGTTGAATAAGGACACCGAACACATAATTAATTTCCAAGGCATGGGGAAGATTAACTTTGATAAGATGATTAAGGATATTGAGAAGACCAAGAATCGTGATTGGATGGTCTTAAACGACGATAATCACTTCTACAATATGATTAAAGACACAGACGTAACAGCATTAGCTGTTACTCAAATGATGATTGTGAAGATGGTTGAATCTTTCAACTTCACCTACAGACAACAATAATCTAGGACGGACTCCGCTCAGCCCACACGGGTAATAATGATACCGATTACCGTAGAAAATAAGAGGAGTTCCTCCTGATATGAAAATGCGAGCCAATAAGTAGGTAATGTAACTTTAATAAATGGCATTAAAAGGTTTCCCCTCCCAACAAAATACAGGTAATTCTTGTTAGGTAGGTGCTCGACTGTATCACAGGGGGTATGATGGGAACAACTAATTTCAATGTTAAGTATAATTAGTAATCATATGTTATATACCTGGTTAAATTTAAAATATAGATTCAATGGTCTTATTATAATTTATAAAATTAAATGGTATATATGTTAATTATATTGCTAAAAATAAATATTTACTTTGTATTACAACTTTCATAAAACATTTTTATTTATCTTTATGTTGCCATTTAATTTTTTATTGGGGTTTGCATTTATTATTTTTTTTTAAAACGTAACATGACTGTAAAGTTATAGAATGTGTAATGTATAAAGATAAAAAACTGTAGGTGTCCTCATAGCCCAGTGTATTAAGCGCATGTACTTCAAGTGTTATTGTCTGATGAAGGAAGGGATCTTAATCCACAGAGGTTCTCGATGAATTAGGGATTTCTTCAAGAGGAAGATACTCTTTACTTTAAATATTACTTGAGGAAATAATTACATTCCGAAATGTTTCAGGCGTTTTAACGCGCTTATTCACCGTCTCGTGCTACCAACATCGTGTTATTAACGTGTATGCTAACGGATTTGAACCGAGCGGGTTCAGGCGGGCCGACGGGACGCGCGCTGCGGGGCTGCAACGCGACGGGCGGGACGCGATGGGGCGGGCCAGGCGGGCGAGTGCGGCGGATACGCGGCGCGGTTGCGACGGGTTCGAAACAACAAGGTTTAAGATATCAAAAAAAGGGCTAAGCCCTAAAGGTAGTAAGCCAGAAAATTACCGTGGGGCAAAAAAAAAATTGACCATGCCGAAATTAGGGGGTGGGGGAGTAAAATTAGGGGGCAATTACGTTACTAACGGTTGCTACGCACCGTTTTAGCGCGCCCATTTACTTCGAAAGGGGCGCCAAAATAGGGTTTTGCCGAAAAAAATTTAGGGTTAGCCATAAGAATTACGGTTGCCAGAAAATTACGGTTGCCAGAAAATTAGGGCCAAAAAAGGATCAAGGCCAAAAAAGGTCAAGGCCCAAAAAAGGTTAACGGGTGGGTTTTTGGTTTTTTTCGGGTGGGTTTTTTTGACATTGGTTTTTGAAGAGATTTTTGGTAGATGCTTTTCCTCAGCAATTGCAACTTAGACATCTTCAACGGGTGACGAGTCCAATTTTTTGCTCCAGCGGCCCCCCATTTTAGCCCCAACCTTAAAATGGATATAAAATTCTTAATTTTCAGACAATTTTATGGGAAAAAGCAATCTTGTTAGCTTTTTTCTGACCTCTAAAACGACGTGGGTTTTTCAGTGTTTTATTTTCCGCCCCCTCCTGGACTCTTGGTCCTCATTTTTTCAGGGAATTTTTAATTTTTTGAAAACCAATATTTTTGATATTTTGGGATTCACCTCCTACAAGTTTTTTTTTTTGAAATGACTTCAAACTTGAAACTACTACTACACTATATGGGTCTTTACCTAGTCCTAGACCTAGAGAATGAACAAAATGGCATTTTGATTTTTTTAAATTTGTCCTCATCAATGTCGAAATTCAAAACCTATAGCCTACTATTTTTTTTTAAATGAAAAATTATAATAAATTTTTTTTCTGCTCATGCGATCAGGAATGAAATTTTTTTTTCAGTGCATATTGTTAGTACGGGGGAGAATACAATTTATTATTTAAACAATTTCTTTTTAATATTGCAGTAGTTTGGAGATAAAGCTTCTTTAATCAAATTTTTCAATAAAAAAAATTTTGGGGGGAAAATTTAAAAAAAAAATTTTTTTGGAGTCCAATTTCAGAAAAAATTACTTAGGTAAAAAAGGTGTATCTCTCCCGACTATATACGCCCTGAAAATTTTATGATGATTCGTCGATACAGAAAAAAAAATAATATATCACTTTCATTTTTTTTCCAAAAAGGTTTTTTTTTTTTTTTTTTTTTTTTTTTTTTTTTTTTTTTTTTTTTTTTGAAAAAGTTGAAATTTATATATATTTTTTCTGAACTTATCCTAACAACATCAAATTTTCAATTGGGCGTTGTGATGTTGGGCGAGATCATCTTTTTAAACTAGATAATTTTTTTGCGCCACACCAAAAAAAATGTTTTTTTAAATTTTTCCAAGAAATTTTCTTTTTTTTGGAAAATTTGTTCAAAGGAAAATCCAAAACTACTGCATTGTACCCGGATAGTCATATTGTAGAGATTCAATAAACGGTTCTCGCAGGTCCTTAGGAAACACACCGTCGTCATTGTACGTGCAGTGATTCGCCCACTGGGGAAAATTCCCCTAACTCCTCCGTATGTAATTATTCCAAATCAGCTTGCTCTGATATGAATTGGGTCAATCTGATATCTGTGGGGGAAAAAAAGCGCCAAAATGGCTGCTCTAAAAAAAAAACAGCAAAAATGCTTATAAAAAAGTACCACAAATGCTAAGTAGACAGATTTAGCAACTAATCTGGCTCCTGTCAGTTCCACCTTCCTTTATATATATATATATATATATATATTATATATATATATATATATATTATATTATATAATATATAATTATATATATATTGATATATTATATATATTATATAATATATATATATATTATATATATTATATAATATATATATAATATTATAATAATATAAATAAATATATATATTTATATATATATAATATATTATATATATATATATAATATTTATATATATATTATATATATATATATATTAGTTATATTATATATATATATATATATATATATTATATAATATATATTATATATATATATTTTAGTGATGATCGAATAACCGCAACTGCAACCGCAACCGCAAATGAGGAGCCAGCCGCACAATGTTTGAAACCGCAACGCACCGCAATCCGCGGTTGTTCACTGGCTCACAACGCTGCAACTGAAACCGCAAACCGCGCGTTTTCCCTGTTTTCTTTCACAACCGCAACTGCCGGTTGTCATGAATTTTTTTTTTCTAAGATTACTCTCATTATGCTATCAAAACTTTTCTCTCTCTTTTCCTTTATTATATCGAAAAAACAAGGGGATTCGGTTTTTCTTTACTCCTCAAATACTTTTAAGATAAAACAGCTTACTATTTCTGATTTTGATACTAATTGAAAAATGTATTACCCTATGGGAGATATTTTGAAGAGGATTACTATAAGTAAGCTTTTATTCCGTCCTCTATATCATAGTAATTACCTTTTATGCTGTATTTGTCGTTTAAAAACATTCACCAGTCCTAAGATTTCGAGGCTGAAGAGGGAATTAAATCAGCTGTACAAACAATAAATTCGGAATTTAACTCAAAGATTTAATAATTTGGAAAGAAATTTCTTGTATTCCATCGCAACGTATCTAGATCCTCGATATAAAGGGAAATTTTTTTACCAACCTTTCTTGTATGTTTTGAAGGAAGTTTCAGGAAGAAATTAACAAACCAATGTATATGAAACTTTCTTCCAAAATATGTAAAAAAAAAACCCTGTATATATATATGTCAATCCTCAACTAATTTATACTGCAGAAATATAGCAACCTTCAACATTCAAGCCAAAAACTCTGTTTGAAAAAATGAATGCTCATTTAACATCAAGTAGTGATGATGATAGAGAAATAGAGCTTAATGAAAGTGTTTTGGATGAAATGGCAAAATAACAAAAAAGAAAAAAGGATCGATCCAGAAAATGATCCTCTAATGTGGTGGAGAGAGAACGAACATAGCTTCAAAGAGTTGAAAATGAGGCTTAAAGATATTTGTCATGCCCCAGTTCTAGTAGATACCAAAGCGAACAACTTTCTGGCGGCTGGTATTAATTTATGACGAGAAGAAAAAGGAAAAGATTAACAGGGGAGAAAATGCAAGAGAGAGAAATTGTTTATTCCTTAAATCTAACTTGCCGCTGCTAAAATTGAATTAACAATACCAAATAACTCCTGAAGCATCATTTGTGGAGATACTTTTCCATTTCCCACAGGGCGGAAGATGGGGGGAGGGAAGCGGAAAGCGGGATTGGTGTTATGCATTGTGCATTGACGGTCCTCGTTCTGACCCTGGTAATTTTGTAAGCAGAGGCACATTGCACTTAACGACCAGAAATTTAGGAAATTTTCAAGGTTAAAATAAATAATTAATTAATATAATAATAATTATAATTATATTATTTATTATTTTATTATATTATTGTAAATATTATTATTTATGATTTATTATTATTATTAGTAGTGTAGTAGTATGTATAGTAGTAGTAGTAGTTGTAAGTAGTAGTAGTAGTTAAGTAGTGTAGTAGTAAACAAAGCAATGATGTTTAAATTTTGTTTTTATTGTCACAACCGCAAACCACAACCTGCGGTTGTTGAAAAATTTAATAACCGCAAAAAAACCGCAACCAATTTTTTTTTTCTAAAATTTTGTAACCTTTATATTACTTATAATACTTTAATTATGAACATGTTCTATAAGGATGTGTACTAATATTATTATATATATAGTTCATTACCCACGTTTTAAGGTATATAATATATGATAATTTCTTTTGATACAACCAGCCCCCCATACAAAACCCTCGCCATTCTCTCCTATTATGCACCTTTTATCTCGCCTCTGCCAAACTCACATTCTCTCCTTCAGACATTATCGTGTTCACCGACTCAACCACTTTCTCTTCGTCTTCCAGCCGTCCGTTCCCACACACTTCTCCACTATACATCGGCTTAAACAACCCGACTATATTTCATCCTTTCCACATGACCAATATCATCTCAATACATTACTTTTCATTAAGTTCTTACGTCATTTTACCTCCATATCTTCTTCACCACCTACACCACTCTCTAAACTCATCCCTCACCTCATGTTATTGTGAATTCCTACAGCCTAGCAGGCCCGAAATGTCCATTTTGAACAACAGTTGAACGTGAAGATCTAGAACTGCTTAATGCCAGACCATATCTCACGACCAACTCAATAATCACAGGGTGAAATAACATAATACCCTCAGGTTAAGACGTCTAGAGCCACAAATAGCATTAGGCCTTAGACAGTCACCAACGTAGAATATGCACTCATACTCACTCTACATCCGGCCAGTCACCAATGCTACCCTACTACACCTGCAATTAACAGTCTCTCCACCTCGTCATCAAACAAATAACCCTAAATATAACTCAGACACTACCTACCGCACGTCAGTCATTTCTTGGAACAATATAACTTCATACATATCTGAGACTGCCCACTCACATAACTACATATTATACCTATTAATATGTTTATCGGATCAACGGGTACTCAAGACTCTCTCCGCCTAGACAACCTGTCAAAATACTGCTAGCCACCAATCCGCTGCAAACTCTCAGACTCGCCACACAGAACCAAAGCATGCCGCAACAAGAGAGGCACCCTCCACTCCTCCCATCGAGAAAAAGAGATAAGTATGTATAAGAATAGAGATAGGAGATAGTGATATAAAAAATAATAGAAGAAGAAAGAGAGAATAGAGAGAGAAGGACGGAAAAGGGGGAAATCGGCAAAAAGCGCCGTGGGTGTTGAAGGAAGCAGTGAAAAAGCGGAAAGGAAGGACAGCGACTAAGTAGGTGTGGCGCAACAGGGGGAGGCCTGAATGGTGAGAGAAAAGGAAGAAGAATTAAAAGGGATTCGAAATAAAGAAGATTTGTGGGTGTGTGGAAAAAGTCAGTGCAAAAAAAACGGAAGCGGAAAAAACCGGCCGAGGGGTCGGGGAGAATAGTATAATCAGTAAACTCAGTATATAGCAATAATAAAGGACGGCTATGGGTAGTGAGCCAAAGCTATAAGTGGTAAAGTAGTAAAGTGAATAGGTGTAAGTAATATTAGTAAGAATGGATAGTATATAGGGGAGATAAAATTATAACGACTCAAGGCTACAGGGTATGATAGGATCATGGTATATACCTAAACTAGGTGAATGTAGTGACTCAAATAAATGAGGAAGTGAGTGTGCATTAGGGGTAAGCTCATGAAATAAAAAGGTGAAATAAAAAAAAGAAGTGTGAGTAGGTACCAAGTAAATATAGAATATAATTAGTGACTCGTAAATGATAGAAGTATATTATAAGAGACACACGTATATGAACATAATATATAAGTAGACTGATAGTACGAGGAGGCCGACGGAGCTAGCCATAACAACAACGTGAGTGGAAATAAAATAAAAATAAGGGGTGCTAATAGTATTCTTTACAATGATGTCTGAAAATACAAACAAAAAAGTGACCAAGAATATGGCATGAGATAAGTGATAAACATATCTAGGGAGTATGAGTAGATAAAGGTGGGAATATAATGCAGAGGTGGCACGTTACTCACTCATGCAGAATAGTAAGCGTAGCAAAGTGACCGTATGATGTGTACGTTCGAAAAGGTATGAGGGTACCCTGTGAGAAAGGGGGGTGTAAATAAAGTAAGGTGTAACTAACGTCAAAAAGTATGTAAGTGTAAATAACCTAAGACGGAGGGATGAGTCAGCACATACAATATATAGTAGTATCAGACGGGCGACTCCGAGTAGTCGGTAAGAGATATGCTTCCTTTTCGCTTATTCGGTAATTAAGGTACACTCCTCTCCTACTCGCAATCACTACATACAGTGCTCTAACGTGCGTCCTTCTGCTCTCGCCTCAGGGTAACACTCAAGTGTGGCTCGAGGACAGGTCAATGGGTATAAAATATATGTATTATGGTGTACCCATAAATTAAATAATACAGAATAGAGCTGACTCAAATGTGACCGTGATAATAATTAAGCTCACCTTAAAACAATAATCAACCGCGAGGGAAATGGGGGAGAGTATATTAGACCAATTATGAGAGTAAGACCCATAAGTAGATCACTATAGAAGGGACATAATAGGGTGGCCGCCACCGGGGTCATAAATATACAGGGGGGCGCACCCGTGATCAACCACGTGGAGGATAAGCGAGCTCTCAAATAAAATACGTGAAAGCGGGGTGAGTGAACTAGGCTAAGGTAAACATTAAATCTACCATAGGCAAAAATGAAAAGGGGGCAAAAAGGAGCTGAGCTCGACCTTAGACAGTCAATAGGGATACGGATAAAATGGGAGGACCGCATAGAGATGATATGATATATAGTAGATAATATTTATATATTTGATATATTATGATAATATATATGTGACATTTGAATATAATATAGTCAAAGATAGTAGATAGATAGAGATATAATAGGTATAAGAATATATAGAGATATATACGATAGATATATATAGAGAGAGAATGAGATAAATAATGATAAGTATAGGATAGATATATAGTGATAGAATATACTAAATAAGTGAGTATAGGTAGATAGCTCCCAGATAGAGGGCCATAGTTAGTGGGAAAATAAAACTCTAAGTGAATGACTAGGGTGAATAAAACGTGTAGTAAGTACATTTAGTGGAAAAAAAAGCGTCCCATGACTAGTCAATCGGAGTACATAAATAATGACAAGTAATCAATATTATAAAATGAAAGGTATATGAAAATATGTATAATTAATAAGTTAATAAAAGTAATTATATGAAAGAGGGTTACTATTAGCTGACAGAGAATTGACGTCGCTCGGTAGGCCTCCCAAAGGGTCGTGGTACGGGCAAGGTGCTAAGTATATATTAAGTCCCCTAATAATGCGTGTATTATATATATAGGCAATGAGTAGAAGGCGATACATGAATATCGCGTATTCACCGCGGTGCGCGGCACACATCCACTCACACCGTAGAAGTAATAGTAATGAGTTATATATATATATATAGAGGGCGAGATAGAAAGTGAAATAGGGTGAGTGGGATACTCTAGGACTACGACCGAACCTTAATAGATGACAAGAGGGTAAGGTGGCAAGGAGGGTAAAGGTATTATAAAGTAGGATGAGGGCATTATTATATTAAGGGCTCCTCCTAAATAAGGTAGAAAAGATGTAGAAGGGAAAACGGGGGGAGGGTAGGAGCGGGTTAAAGAAGGGGTAATAACGGACGATTGATAGATAATAGGAAGATGGTTAAGGATAATGAAAAAGTAAAGAGGAGAAATGGTAGGGGGGGTTTAGTAGATGTTGGTTCAATATAACACCACGAACGAAATAAGTTCCTCAAATAGATAAGTAGAAGAGTAAATTAGGAGGTTTGTTGCTAATATTCAGTAGGGGTTTTCCTTTAGGGATTTAAAATGGATTCGATGACCAATCGTGGAAACTCACGGTATTGTTTTTTCTTCATTATTTGAATGATTGAATGATTATTTATATAGAAGTTAACTATTTGTAGAATGAGTAATTAGATAATATATTTATGAGAATTATTATTATATTTAATATAATATTTAATCGTTGTATAATAATGTTTATTAATTAAAATATGTTACGTAGGTATGAATGATATGATTATTGTAATGATTATATGTATTTGTAAGTATGAAAAATAATATTATAGAATGTATAATGATATGGTTGGCATATAATAAATTATGAGAATTGATTTATGATGCCGTCGGGAGTGATATCGGTGCGAGTCAGGTTTTTGGGTTGTGACAAGGGCCACTAAGGGTTAGAGACAGAGTGTTGCGCGCCCCACGTGCCCAAAGACAAATCGTCGGTATAATAATTCATGCGGTGAAAACAGGCCTATGGAGTGCAGAAGCACACATGAAAAGAACCAGGGTAGTCAAAGGGCAGAGGAGGAAAAGAAATAAAGGCTCATGGACGTCAGGGAAGGTAATAGGAGGGATCGGTCTCACACATAGTAGTGTAATATTCGTTATTATATGCCATCGGAAACAGCCGCAGCAAGTGGAGAAAGCAAGAATAAGGAAGGCGACTTAATAGAAAAGAAGTAGAAAAGGAGAATAAGTAACTAAAATTACTACTCAGAATTGATTGATATAAATAGTTAAAGTATATTTCTAAGTTATAAAAATTAAAAATCGTGGGTGCTCCAATGCACCCCTGCGGGTAGTGACAACTAATATGTCCCACGTTGGGGAGACAGAGTGTTCTAAAAAGAAATGTAATCATATAACAAAAAAAAATTAAAGGAAAAAAGAAATTTAAACGATTATAAATTAACATGTAGCTAGAAAATAAATCTAAAAATGAGATTGTCTCAAAAAAGACCGTACAATGTTAGTAAAAAAGGTGGTGGAATGAACAAGGGCCCAACACCTCTCACCGTCTCTCATCATAACAAAATTTTCTCTCGGGCTGTGTGTTCGGGAGGGGAGGAATTGGCGGCCACCGGAGGCTCCAGCGGATTGCAAACCACAGGCACTGTTTGGAGTAAGACTTAATAATTGTGAAGGCAGATGGAAAGCCTAACATACGCAACTGAACACAGGGATAAAAATCAATACTAAAACTTGATACCAAACATTCATGAGAACAGACTGAAATTGTATTAGACAACAAATCTCTCTCGTGTCCTATATGACTACTAGGAGGTAAAAAGTCTCTTAGTGGAAAGACAATAATATGCTACAAATAGTTAAAGTGTAAAAAATAAATTTAATTCTGCTTCAGTACTGAAACCAATTTTCGAAAAAAAAAAAAAAAAAGGGAATTTTATATAACTTTATTAAATATATATAGAAGGATCGATCGTTTCCTATTACATGATAACTGTGGTAAGCCACAGGGCGATCGACAAAAGAAACTGTGTTTAGGTGCTGCATCGCGTTGGAGAACATGTAGTTAGTAGGGAGTGCACCGTCGCCCGGACGCTTAGTATGATATAACCAGACGGGGATTATCAACGGGAGCCTAGTGCACTCGATGTACGGCTAAATGTCTTAACTAACCGGGGGCCTCTAATTTCCCAATATATATAATAAATAATATATTATAGTGATATAAGTAATTTAGTAAGCTATAGATATAATAATATAATATATAATAATATATATTTAATAATAAATAAGTTGTATGTAGATAGTAGATTTAATTAATATAGGGTATATTTTGTTAGATATTACTACGTTAGCTGCTGATAATATGATAGAAATAGTAAGGGTAGGTTAAGATTTCCCGCCTAATGATAGGGTAGGTTGAGAACTTATTCATAGTTCCAAATGTTAGTGTCTTTGATAAGATGGACACTTTGTTAATGTTAACAGTTATTCATAGTTTAGTATGTTAGATATGTTGGTAATATTTAGTCTTGGTAGGTTATAAGTATTTAAGGTTTACATGTTGTTACTTTGTTACGTTAGGAGTGTATTTTATGCTAACAGTATTGATTTGTAGGAAACTTGAAAGAAATGGGCATTTATTCATAGGTTCATATGTTAGATACGATATATTATGCTAAATTATGTTATTAGGTTAGGTCGGGTATTGGTATGTTATATGAATATATAATGGCCCAGTTTTGCTCGTGATAGCATTTTATTCTAATCTGGTGAAATATGGCAATAGCCCGTGTAACGGTAATTTGGCACCATCAAGTTGTTTTTATGATAAAAAAACATGAAAAAGTAGAACTTATAAAATAAATAAAAGCTTAAAGCAAATGGTAATATAATAGGTTAGGTTTGCAAAAGAAAATGAGATTTGAATTTTAAATGCGAAAATAAATAAAAGTTTAGGTTTACGAAAGAAAATAAGATTTGAATATTAAATGTGAAAATATAATAGTCTAGAAGTTTAGAAAAAAGATTATTTAAAGAAATGAAATAAAAATATAAATGGGTCCACCTGGTGAAAAAGAAAATGGAAGTATGTAAAACTATAAAAATATAATTTAATTAAGGAAAATTTATTTATTAAAGAGTATATAGTCGAAGTGTAGAAGACGAGTTACCAATGCTATTAATTCATGAAATTAACATACAACTAGAATTGAATGCTAGTATCTTTCTCCCATACACCACATTATTTATTTATTTATGTACTTATTATTATCGATTGATTGCATAAGCATACCCCTTTGAGTTGTATAACATCGCATAGAAGCTGTGCAGAACCGTGTATGCGAACTCACACCTTCCTATAACATATGTTTGCCGTAACATACATATGCAATCAAGGAGCAAGTGTTCGATTCATGCACTCGATTAAAACTCTGACTTCGATCCTGTTCTATTTCGATCCCAGTCCAGAGTCTGTCCGACTCCTTCTCTGATTCCTACTTTTGGTATTAAGTTATAAGACTATTTATTATTTCAAATTCGTATAGGGACTGGTACAAATAAAGCTTCATTCTTGGAACGACCACTTCACCTACCCTTATAGAGGTATAGAGTGTATGTATATACACACTAATAAATATATTATCTTATTTCTTCTAACGAGGCATTAGCCATAACTAACTTTAGGGGCTAGCACCCCTGCGTTTTTTTCCGGGGTTTTTTTGTTTTTTTGGGTTGTTTTGATGGGGGGAATTCGACATGCTACGCCAACGTTACGCCTTTGGAATGAGCTGTATCAAGTTGAAAGAGGATACGAGGTCTCTGGTTTTAATAATTTTATGTAATATTAATACATAGAACATATTTTTATGTTATGTTATGCACGTTATAAAGTTTAAGTATGACAATTACCTACAGTCGTTTCCCCTTCTAGAATAGAGTAATAAAAAGAATAATTTGTCAATTGAATTTCTGTCCATTTGCCTTCAGTGCCTGTCACTTTGATCATTTGTTGTGTCACTTTTTATCTTGGTGACATGTCATTTTATCATCTGTTCTTTCACTTTTGTGTTTTGTCACTTTTATCTTGTCTTTTATTATGACTAAAAATTTTATGCGCACCTTTATTATTATTAATTATTATTACCTGCATTATTACTAATATTATTACATTATATTATGACTAAATAATATCATTATTATTATTATTATTATTATTATTATTATTATTATTATTATTATTATTATTATTATTATTATTATTATTATTATTATTATTATTATTATTATTATTATTATTATTATTATTATTATATATATATTATTATTACTTATTATTTTATTATAGATTAATATTCATTATTATTATTATTATTATTGATTATTATTTATTATTATTATTATTATTATTTATTTTTATATTATATATTATTGATTATTATATTATATTATTATATTTATTCATTATTATTATTATTATAATATTCATTATTATATTATTATTATTAATATATTATTATATTTATTATTATATTTTTTTTATATATTATTTATTATTATTATTATTATTATTATTTAGTTATTATATATTTTATTATTTATCTAGGATGTTAGTAATCTTAAATACAAGTGTTATGAAATATTATTATATTATTATCAATTTTATTATTTATTTTCATTATTATTCATTATTAGTATATTTATTATTATATTTCGTTATTACAATTATTATTATTCATTATTATGCGAAATTTATGTCATTTCTATTTAATATAGATTACAAGCCTTTCCAACTTCTAAAAGTGATCAACGCTTCGATGTCTTATCTTGATTTTGATTTAAGGCACGTTATTCTAAGAATAAAATAGAACCAGCGCTCCTTATGTCTCAATCTTTCGACTGAACACTTCAGGAAACATCGGAGACGAGTTGAAGATTAAATTTAAAATGATGAAAGAAAAGAAATAGTAATGAAAATAAATGTGTAGTAAGCAAATAAATTTTTAGTACTTTGTAGAATCTAAAATCCTTAAATAATAAATATATCAATAAAGAGATTCTATAGCCCAAACTAAAAAATGTTCAAAACAATATCTCAATCTCATTATACTTGATGTGATAATCGGCTTGTGCCGTATTATTAAAGACTCAGGCCAGCCTCCAATTCAAAAAATTCCTGCCGGTGTTAGAATGTCAAATTAAAATATCGAATTGTGTTTGGGGTTCCATGTTCGTTTTTAAAGGCCAAAGATCTTACTGGCCTGTATCTATGTTGTAACACGAGTTGAGGAATTAGTATACCCAATGTAAGAGGCATTACAGTCATCTTTATTACAGTGAAATGCCTCTTACATCGGGCCACTATTCTCTCATAACTCCGGTTCACAACATATATAACAGGCCAGTAAATCTTTGATCTACTTTCAAAAACTAAACATGGAACCCAACCAACTCGATACTTTCTAATTTTGACTTTCTACACGTGCAGGAAATTTCTTTGATTGCCAGCTGGCTGAGTCCCTCTTAATAAAAAGGCACAAGCCGATTATCAACATCAAGTATAATGACAATGAGACTTTTATTGAACATTTTTAAGTTTGATGGATAGAATCTCTTTATTGATATATTTATTATTTAGGATTTCTAGAAGCAAGTACATATCAAATTCATGCTACCATTCAAATTATATTTAATATTATTTATTTTTCATAATGTTAAATTAAGTCTTGAACCTCACGTCTCCGATCGATGCCTGAAAGTTGGCCAGGCGACAATATCTAGGATTAAAAGTCAGGAA
>JABUQX010023085.1:0-12500 GCA_015478945.1 Trachelipus rathkii | reverse complement strand
AGAAGAAGAAGAGAAGAAGCAAGAGAGAGAGAGAAGAGAAGAGAAGAAAAAAGAAGACAAAAAGAATAAAAAGAATAAGAAGAGAGGTAGAAGATAAGAAAAGATAGAAGGGCTTAAAGGGCGGCTTCTTCTTTTCAAGAATAATTAGGGAAGAAGAAGAAGAAGAAGTAAGAAGAGAAGAAGAAGAGAAGAGAAGACAGAAGAAGAAGAAGAAGAAGAAGAAGAAGAAGAAGAAGAAGAAGAAGAAGAAGAAGAAGAAGAAGAAGAAGAAGAAGAAGAAGAAGAAGAAGAAGAAGAAAGAAGAAGAAGAAGAAAGAACGAGAATGAAGAGAGGAAGATGTAAGAAGACGAAGAAGAAAGAAGAAGTAAGAAGAAGAAGAAGAAGAAGAAGAATGTGAATCAAGAAAAAGAAAAAGAAAAGTAAAAGAAAAAAAAAATGACAAGAATAGAAACAAACGAGAAAAGAAAATGTAAAAAAAAAAAGAAGAAGAAAGGGGATGAAGAAAAAGAGAAGAAAAAAGAAGGAGGAAGGGGGGGAAGAGAAGAAGAAGAACTACAGACTACAGAACAGACTATACAGTCCACTCAAGGCTAGTCTGAGGAAAGATGAGGTCACCGGCTTAGAACGTTATAACCCTCCAAACGGTGAACCCCAAAACTGTTATTACAATATATTATGTAGTGTGAACGATGATGTCACCGGCTTAAATGTTAGAATAACCCTCTAAGTGATTCGAACATCAAACTGTATTACAAATTAAAGACGAAAGTGTATCGATGAGGTCACCGGCTTAGACGTTAGAAATAACCCTCTAAGTGGTGAACATCAAAATTGTTAATACCAAATATTATATTGTGATCGATGATGTTACCGGCTAAGAACGTTAGAAGTAATGCGACCACTGAGAACTTGAGAGCTGTTATTATAAATTAAGATGATAAGTGTGATTAATGCGACCACCGACTTAAACGCTAGAACAGCGGTAAATTTACCTCTAAAGAAAAATAAGAAAAGAAGAAGAAGAAGAAGAAGAGAAGAAGAAGAGAAGAGAAGAAAAGAAGAGAGAAGAGAGAAGAAGAGAAGAGAAGAAAAGAAGAAGAGAGAAGAAGAACAGAAGAAGAAGAGAAGAGAAGAAGAAGAAGAAGAAGAAGAAGAATAAGATATCTAGTAGAAGGAAAAGAAAAGAAAAAGAAAAAGAAAAACAAAAGAAAAAGAAAAAGAAAAAGAAAAAGAAAAAGAAAAAGAAAACAAAAAGAGAATAAGAGAAGAAGAAGAAGAGAGAAGAAGAAGAAGAGAAAGAAGAGAAGAGAGAAGAGAAAAGAAGAGAGAAGAGAACTACAGAACTACAGAACACGATTAGCAAAGACTTTACAGTCCACTCAGGCTAGTCTGTTAGTATTTTGTTTATAATTGTTGTGATGTGTTACAGATTAGTAAAAAAAACTATGTACTTTGAACATCAATTATCTTTTTACCTTATTTCTATGGAGCATATGATGTCTGCTCACGTGTAGAGCAGATGCTTTAGAAGCAACCAAACACATTCTATAGTATGAAAATGTGGGTTTATTCATTGTTCTGTTAGCAAGTATTGATGACAGATCTTAGACATTATACTTTCTAGGGGTGGTGAACGATCAAAGATATATTCTTTTACACAGTTACTTTCTACGTCTGTGAATCCATTAGATCACCGTTTTAGAAAAGATATGTTCTATTACGCGGAAAACATCAAAGCCATCAACTACATCCATTCAGTGTCTGATTCGAATAGATCACCGTCCTAGAACAGATATGTTCTATCGAGATAAACACATAAGCCACTTACTTACTCAGTTATGATTACATATTATTTGTACAGAATTTCTATGCTGGTAACATCAAGAGTATTTATTACAGTTTAAAGTGCGATCGAATGATATCCACTATCTAGAACGCATATTTTTGCAGCCATTGAACATCAAAAGGCTAATACAAGCCTAGAGCTCTTTACGCTATATCACCTTATAACATTTCTAATTATTTCAATTTTTTAGTTTGATTTTAACCATTTTCAGGATACTACTAATTCTTTTATTTGAATAAAAATCGAGTTGTATTGACGTTCACAGACCAATAGCCTTAAATGTTTATCTAACTTTCTCTTGAATGAATCGATGTTTAGCGCGATTCACTATTTTAAGAAAGACTATTCCCCTTCTCGATTACATCGTAAGTAAAGAAATTATATATTTGTTTGAAACCGTTTATGACAGAGTTTATGCCCATTACTTCGTGTTGCATCATTAAAATTTATCTAAAGAATTGCCTGTAATCTATATTGTCAAATTATTTAGTATTTTGAAATCTTCTATTAATTTTCTCTCAATTTTCTTGTCTCTAAAGAATGATATCTAATTCACTAGTCGTTGTTCTATGATTTACCTCTCAATCAGGGATTACATTTTAGTCTAGCCCTTCTTCGAATTCTTCAATTTTTTCTAGTCTTTTTGAGGTATGGACTCCATAACTGAACGCCGTATTCAGATGAGGTCTAACTAATGTTTATAGAGAGAAGTATATATTTTAGATTTATAGTCGAGTGTCTGGCAATAAATCTAGGCTTTTATTTGGTTTTTAACAGCTTAAGCACATTGTTTCGCAAACTTTAAATCCTTATTATTTAATACTCCTAGATCCTTTTCCTCACTGACAACTTTGACAACTGAGTCATTTATTATGTAATCATATTCATTGTTGCTACTTCCAAAATGTATAACCTTACACTTATCGGTATTAAATTTCATTTGCCATGTTTTTGACCAATTTACAATCTTGTTTTCCTTTGGATTAATTGAGATCTTTCTCGACACAATTATGCATTTCCAATTTCGTATCTCATCACCAGCAAATTATCTTCGAAATATTGCCTAAAATATTGTCATCTATGTCATTTACACATCTAATAAACAGCTTTGGACCCAGGATAGACCCTTGGGGTACATCACTAAAAACATTCACCCATTCTGAGCATTCACCATGATAATGATCTCGTTGTGTCGATCCGAAAAGCCAATTTTTAATCCAATTTAAAAGTCTTCCTAGAATACCATGAGCTCTAAGCTTTTCAAATAATCTTTGAGGACGGTATCAAATGCCTTTTGAAGTCTAAGTAATGACATCGAGGATTATAATTATCTAATCGTTAATAACCACAATTTAAAAATCTAGCAAAATGTATTAAGCAATATCTATGTTCTCCAAAAACGTGTTGGTACTTGAGCAATCTCATGAATCTTCAAGATGTGCACTAAACTATTATGATAGTATTGCTCATAAATTTACAACTTTAGAAGTCAAGCTAATTGGTCTGTAGTTTCTGGTATAACTTACGATCTCTCTTTTTGAAAATGGGAGTTATATAAGCAATTTTGAAATCATGAGAAACTATTCCTTCCTTTAAAGACTTATTGTAAAAGCAATTGTCAAGTTTCCACTAATAGATTGTAGCATATTTATTTTAGATCAGCATTGATGGCAACCGTCTGAGGGTCTTGGTGATTGATTAATAATTAGTTATTCAATCTGGAGAATCAACTTCTCTTCTGAATTTCAAATGTATCTAAAATGTTGTCTGCATAAAATCCTTATGTTTTCCATTCTAGGCAGGCTATCTAGATTTTCTTTCGTAAAACTGCGATAAAAAAATTATTTAAAATGTTTGCCATATTAGCACTGTTTGATTTTAAAGTACCATTAATGTCCACTGAAGGTCCAATTGGTTTCACAATGGAACTTTTGTTATTAACATATTTGTAAAACTATTTAGTATTAATGTAACATTCACGAGCAATTTTAATTTCATAGTTTCGTTTATAATATCTAATTAATCGTTTGCAGCTTCGTACGACGAGCTATGTAATATTATATTTTCCACTGAAGGAGACAACTTCCATAGTTTATATGCTCTATTTCTATTATTTAAAGAATCTCTAATTTCCTATTATTCCACCATCTTGGTCTTATCGAATTTGATAAAGTTAGCTTCATTTTTATATATAGAACACA
Source organism: Trachelipus rathkii (assembly GCA_015478945.1). Classification (NCBI taxonomy): domain Eukaryota; kingdom Metazoa; phylum Arthropoda; class Malacostraca; order Isopoda; family Trachelipodidae; genus Trachelipus; species Trachelipus rathkii. The sequence continues at coordinate 8,452 of JABUQX010023085.1, read as the reverse complement.
TTCTGTTATAGTCTTTAAATATTTGTAAAAACGTATCCCACATTACATTTACATTTCCTGTTAATATCTCACCCCAATTATAGACAGACAAACTGTATTTTAAGCCATTAAAATTGGCGTTTTTAAAATCTGGAAATTTCAAGAATTGTTGTGTAATTTTTTATTTCAATATTATGTAAATTTAATTCATTTATGAATCCTATTTTAATACCAATGGTTCTATAAACCTCCATAAATTTCTTACAAGTTCAAGTGGACTCACTATTAATAGTCTTAAATATGTTTTACCCATCGTAGGGCAATCAATTATTTGAAATAAGAAATTATCTCCTAAGAATTATTTTGAGAATCGCTTTCCTCTGGGTCTGTGAGCATCAGATTAAATATAGTGAATATATTGTGCAGTTACAAGTCTCTACAATTATTGTGAGATCCTTCTTTGACTACTGACTTCAATTCATTTATACAAAACTACATCTATTACTGATTGTGAGGACGGGTGGACGATAGATATTTATTAAGTTCAATTTTATAGTCGATAGTTCTATTTTTAACACAATGACTTAATATCAATTATTAAACATCACTATGTTTCCAGCTTCTGTGTCAAGTAGGTGATAGATATATATTTTTAAGTAAATCAAAACACACCTCCTTCCTTATTATTTTTCTTATCCTTGAAGTATAATATATAAAGCCATTATATAGAAAATCACACTCCTGAAACAAATCATCGATCTCTTTAGAGTTGCACTCATGGTTTCATTATTGTTATATATATCGTAATTTTCTAATCATAAACAAATTAACTTTTTACAATTCTATTTATTTTGTTCCGAACTTCTTGCGTTAAAAAGATACCGCTTTACTTTCGCACATATCGAAGCGAGACTTGACGGTCGAAAAACCTGTTTACTTAGCAATTGCTTCTTCGTGATTTTTATGGTAACCTCGTGTCCAGAGTCGACCCAATCTTGCATCACCAATGTCATTCAAATGAACCCCATCCCTTGCAAATAAACAATTTTGATCAGTAAAACTTCCCAAAAAATTAGCAAAGGAGATGTTTTCATCCTTGCACAAATATCTTCCAGAAAGTTGTTCAAGCCCATTACATTGCTGGAAAATCTTAAGCCCATTAAATTACGAGGCAAAATTCCCAGACACAAAACATTACCTGTTTTTTCTTTCAGATTTTTAATTAGTCTTCTATATTTGATGATAAGTTCGTTGACCACAGTTTCCTTTTGGTATACGTCATTCGATCCAATCATGACACATACTAGACTCTTATTATCCTTAACTTGTAAATCCTTCAATTCATTTTCAAAATTATGGATTCTTCCGAAACTCTTTTATATTTTCTTTTTGTAGGATTACGCGAAATAAATTCTTTATTCATATATTGTACAATAGAAGTACCAATCAAAATGGTATAGGTTTAGCACTCCTCCGCTTCTAAAAGGGAAAAGGAATTTGAAGTCGGTAGTTCAAAGTTAGGTCTTAATTTGGGTTTGACTCCATTAGAGACCCTCGTAAATTTGTCTTTGTCCTTCGAATGGTCACTTTGTTTTTTCTCTGTATTTCTACACAAGTCTAAATTGTTTTTAAAAGAACTTAAGGCTCTTTCAGCCACATAAGTCCCTTGTGAAACATTATTAACTTTGCTCATCAAATTCTTTGTTCCAATGATTAAGGAATTTGTTTCACAAGGGACTTATGTGGCTGAAAGAGCCTTAAGTTCTTTTAAAAACAATTTAGACTTGTGTAAGAATTTACAGTGAGAAATAATAACTAAAGTAACCATTTCGTAAGTGACAGATGACAAAGACAAATTTACCGAGGTGTCCTTTCTAATGGAGTCAATACCCTAAATTTACAGACTCCTTATGCTAGAACTACCGACCTCGAGCAATCCCCTTTCCAACTCTATAGATAGTTGAAAATGTGAAACTGAAACAGGTTTTTCGATTGAACTTCAATGTAGATTTAAGAACATGGGAATAAGAAATTTATGTTCGCGTTAATGCCTTCAGAAAAGGGAAATATAAAAGGCGTTTCGGGGAGGAAGAACTTCCATAATTTAAAAAGAGGTGAATTGGAGGAGATTTACAAGTTTAAGGATCTAAGAGTCTGATCTAGTAGTGTGTCATGGATTGGATCGAAATGAACGTTATTTACCAAAAGTGTGTAGTCAAACGAACTTATCATCATGTACTCTACAAGAACTAAATAAAAATCTGATAATAAAAGAATCAGTAATGTTTGTGTCTGGAATTTTGGCGCGTCGTAATCTTAATGGGCTTAGATTTCCAGGCTAAGGCGTATATTTTTCAAACACCTAGACTGAAGAAATTTGCAAGTAAAACGTCCTCTTTTGCTAATTTTTGGAAGTTTTATGCTGATCAAAATTGTTTTATTTGCAAGGATGGTTTCATTTGAATGACATTGGTGATGCAAGATTGGGTCGACTCTTGGACACAGAGGTTAGAAAAATACACAGAGAGACAATTGATGCTAAGAAACAGGTTTTTCGGGATGGTCCCAGTCCTCGCTCGATATGTGCGAAATGAAAGCAGTATCTTTTAACGCAAGAAGTATCAGGAACAAAATAAGATGTGAATTTTAAAGTTATGTGTTGTGTATAGTAAAATTCACATATAATTACAATTAATGAAACTATGGTTGCAACTCAAATGTCGATGTTTCTGTTTCGGAATTTCAACATTAATGGCTTATAAATCTATACTTCCAAGGATAGAAACGATACTCAGAGAAGGAGGTGGTGTGTTATGATTTAGCATTAAAAATATATCTGCTAACTAATCAGCTGACTAAGCCTGATTGTTAATGAAACTTGAGTGTATTAACTTGTGTTTAAAATAGGAAACATCGAATATAAATTGAACTTAATAAATGTCTATCGTCCACCGTCCACAATCAGCTAATAGATGTACTTTGTATAAAGAATTGAGCAGTCTCAGAAGATTCACAATAATTGTAGGAGACTTTAACTGCCCAAATATCGACTATAATTTACTTGATGCAGATCCCGAAGGAAAGCGATACAAATTCTTAGTGATTAATTTCCTTTTTCAAAAAGTTTCCATGGACTTAAACTTTGTCCCTCTTGAACATAAACTTTGAACTTGGTAAATTTTAGGGTTATAGAACCGATCTGGAACTGTTTTTCTAACATGATTAATTTACCATTAATTGAACGCAAAATACACACAATTACTTGAAATTTTCCAGATGTTAGGACGCCAAATATGTTTACATGTGCTAAAAGACAGACATTCATCTTCGTCTATGACTGGATGAGGATATTAACAGGAGAAATGCAAATGTTAAATTTGGGATACGTTTCTACAATATTTAAACGCAATATAATATGATTGTATCTTCCATAAAACTAGTTAAGCTTTGATCAGTTCGAGCCAAGATGGTGGCATAATGAAATTAGAGATTTCTTAATAATAGAAATGAGTTCATATAAACTATGAAGGTCCGTTCTCCTTCCAGTGGAAAATAAATAATATTTACATAGCTCGGTCGCCAAGCTGCCAAAACGATAATTTAGATTTATTAAGCGAAACTATGAAAATTAATAATTGCTTGCGTGATGTAAAATTAATCTAAAAAAGTTTACAAATATCGTGATGACAAAAGTTCCTAAGGGAATCAACTGACTTTGACTGGCAACATATGGTAATTTAAAATCAAACAGCTGCTGATATAGAGCAAAACATCTTTAATAATTTTTATTCGACAGTTTTACGAAATGTAAGATCTGAGAGATAGCCATGCTAGAATGGAAAACAAAGGGATTTTTATGCAGACAACATTTTAGATACATTTGAAATTCTAGAAGAGAAAGTTGCTTTCCAGATTGATAAACTATTAATAAATAAATCACCTGGATCAGATGGTTACTATCCAATGCATCTCAAAAATTTGAAAGACATATTAGTGAAACCTTTGACAATGCTTTTCAATAAGTCTTTAAAGGAAGAAATAGTTCCTCATGATTTCAAAATTGCTAATATAACTCCGCTAATAAAACGGCTACAGATCCCAAATCTTACAGACCAATAGCTCTGACTAGTTGCTTATGTAAGGTATTGGAAAGAATGATTCTCAAACGATTATTGTCCTTCTTATATGGTGAAAATATAATAAATAAAAATCAAAGGTGGTTTCGGAAGAATCACTCAACAATGGATAATCTTATTCGATTAGAGGGAGATATTAGGCAAACCTTTATAAGAGATGAGTACCTAACTACAGTTTTCTTGGATATAGAGAAGGCTTATGATAAGCTTCGAGAAGGACTTTTAAATTGGATTTTAAAGAATGGCTTTCGGATCGACAAACAACGAGTCATTATCAATGGTGAATGCTCATTGGATGAATGTTATAGTGGTGTACCAAGGTATCGTCCTGGTCCAATACTGTTCATATATTGTAAAACATAGATGACAATATTTTAGCAATATTTCGAAATTTGCGGATGATACGAACTTTGAAATCGCATAATATGTGAGAAAGATCATCAATTACTCCAAAGCGACTTAAACAAGATTTTAAATTGGTCAAAAACATGGCAAATGAAATTTAATACCGATAAATGTAAAGTTATACATTTTGGAGTAGGAACAATGAAGAACTATGTTAATGTTTTTCCTATCTAAAAGTTTTTGGTTCAATTAATAAGGAATTTAATAATAAGGATTTAATTTGATTTTTAAAGGCAAAGAAGGCAAAGCGAGGTCAACTCAAAATCTATACGCCTTTATGCCAAAACTTTTCGACTCTCATAATCTAAAATATAATTACTTCCTCTCTATAAAAACATAGTTAGACCTCATCTGGAATACGCAGTCAGTTTTGGAGTCCATACCTCAAAAAAAGACAATAGAAAAAATGAAAGAATTCGAAGAAGGGGCTACTAAATTAATCCCGAATTGAGAGGTAAATCTACGAACAACGACTACCGTGAAATTAGATATCCAGTTCTTTAGAGACTAGAGAAGATTGAGAAGGAAACACTCACTAGAAGATTTTGAAAATGACTAATGAATATGACCATATCGTGATTCCAGCAATTCGTCAGATCTCTATTTTTCCAAAGTAACACTGATCACTCACACGGGCATAAATCTCATATGTTTCATAAATCGGATATACAACAAAATATAGTAAAGATTATTTTTTTCTACTTTCTATGTAATCTAGAAGTGGTTGTAGTTTCTTATGAAATAGTGAATAATCTGCTAAATCGCATTCTCAAAAAAAGTTAGATAACACATCAGTTTAGATATTGGTCTTTTGATCGTCAATCTACAATTCCGTTTTATGTACCAACGACAAAGGAGTAATGATGCTGAATATGTAAAAATCAACGGCGATCAGTGTCAACTCTCTTGAAAATGTCTATAAGTATACGGTCCCGTAAGAGAGTTACGCTTTATGTATTAGCTTTTGATGTTATGCTTGCAAAATATCCGTTCTAGATAGTGATTATCATTCGAATAGCACTTAACCGTAATAATAGCCTTTATTTTACGCAATAGAACTATACTGTTACAAATAATTGTAATTAAATAACTGTAGTAAGTGCTTTGATGTTTATCGCATAAAAAGAACATATCTGTTCTAGGACTGTTGATCGATTCATCACACTGAATGCTTTGTAGTTGATCGCTTGATGTTTCCGCATAGAACATATCTGGTCTATGACGGTGATCTAATCACACTGAATAACTGTAGTAAATATTTTTGATGTTCACCGATAGAAACATATCTGTTCTAAGACGAGTGATCAAATCGATCACAACACAATAATAAACAAAAATACTTAAATACTATGATGTTTGTTGCTAGAAGCAGATCTGCTCTAAGTGAGCAGACTCAAATGTTACATAGAAATAGTAAAAATTAATTATTTTTCAAATATACATAGGTTTTTTTAATAACAGAGGACACATCCAACACAATTAAATAACAAAAATACTAAACAGACTAGCTTTGAGTGGACTGTTAAATCTTGCTTAGTCGGTGTTCTGTGGTTCTTAGTTCTTCTCTTCTTCTTCTTCTTCTTCTTCTTCTTCTTCTTCTTCTTCTTTCTTCTTCGTTCTTCTTCGTCTTCTTCTCCTGTTCATCTTGTTGTTGTTGTTGTTGTTTTTATTTTTTCCTGTTCTTTCTCTGTTTCTTTTCTTTTTCTTTTTTCATTTTTATCTGTTTCTTTCTTTTTTTCTCTTCTCTTCTTCTTCTTCTCTACTTCTTCTTCTTTTCTTCTATCTTCTCATTCTTATTCTTCTTCTTCTTCTTCTTCTTCTTTCATTCTCTTCTATGTCTTCTTCTTCTCTTCTCTTCTTCTCTTCTTCTTCTTCTTCATTCTATCTATCATATTACTTATCTTCTTCTCTTATCTTAGGCTTCTTCTTCTTCTTCTTCTTTATAATCTTTTAACAGTCACCTTTTAGGTGTAGAAGATAAGATGTTTTAGTACGTTTTACCTCCAACATTCGCAGACTCTCTCGTTACATCTTAATTATAATTACAGCTTTGATAAATTATTTCACACGCTTGTGAGGTATTCTAACGTTCTAAGCCTAGCTGTGTAGACATCATTACGGATCAAAATTCACTCACAATATTTATTGTTAATTAACAATTTTGATGTATCCACCACTTAGTAATGGAGTATTTCTTATAACATTTATAACCGTGACTTTCATCTCACGATAATACATATTTTACGTCTATAATTGTATATACTCACAGTATTTGTATTGTGATATATTTTTTTTTTTAATCCAATGCACTTAGAATGTGATATTATACTAACATTTATCTAAACCTCTCAAATATAGTTGACAATTCAAATATCTCAAATTATATATACACTACAATAAATAAATTATTTATTAAAATTAACAGTGTATTTATTGGTTACGTTATGCGATAAGATTTAATATAACGTTATCTAAGTACTCACGAGACCTTCATTACTATTTCTCAGATCAGCTGAGTATTGTGACTAGAGTAAGTCTTTTAATAGTCACGTGTTCTAGTTAGTTATTATCATCTTCTTATACTCATCTCATACCTGTAAATATGAATCTGTCCTTTTCTCACATCTTACCGCCATTGTATCTTTCATTTTCTTATTTATCATTACTGCTCTTACATAAATCTAAATACAGTTTGTTCTTCTCTCTCTCATTCTTTTCTTGTTCGTTTTTTTGTTCTTCTCTCTCTTGTTACTCTTGCTCTCTTTCTCTCTCTCTTTTTCTTCTCTCTTTTCTCTCTCTTCTCTTCTTTCTTCTTCTTTTATCTACTTGTATCTGTCCTTTTCTCATACCACTCTCAGACTTATTTCTCATATCACTTATCTGTTTCTTTTCTCTCTCTTCTTCTTCTCTTCTTCTTCTTTCTTCTTCTTCTTCTTCTGTCTCTTCTGCTGCTTCATTTTTCTTCATTTCTCTTCGTCTCTTCTTCTTTTTCTTCTTGCTCTTTTTCTTAATTATTACTCTTCTGCTTCTTCTTGTTCTTCTCAACTTCTTCTTCTTGTGAGTATACATCGTGTGTCTGTCTCTACTTCTTTCCTTCTTCTGTCTTTCTTCTTTCTATAATCTCACTTCTATGTCTATCCTTCTTCATCTTCTTTTTCTTCTGTCTGTCTATCTTATTTTATCTTCTTCATTCTTCTTCTAGAATTAAGTTACTTATACCGCTCAACTTCATTAATACTGCTGAACTATTTAATAATTATGTGTAAAATGCTAAATATATATATATATAATAATTATAAATGATTATTAAGGATAAAAGATAATAGGAATTTATAATATGGTAAATATATTAATATTATATATATATTATATTATATTATTTTTATATATATGATTATAAAAATAAGTAAGATAGTGTATCACTTAATTGCTAACACCAAAGCCCCCGATAAGATAGGGAGTTTTTTTCCCCAATATAAAGCAATATAATCTGTCATCAAATTGTCAATTTAGTCTAGTCGGATCACAACTATAAACATATAACTAACTAGATTTATATGAGGATTAATATTATAGTATACATATAATTTATATATGTTATTATATATATATATAATAGTATTATAATACATTATATAATAATAATATATAATATATGATATATATTATATTAATATATATATACTCATGATAGACTCGTAAATAATAATATATATATTAATAATATATATATAAGTATTACGATATATATATAATAGATAATATATATATATATATATAATATATATAGTATATATATATATACTATAGATATAAAGGCTGGTTTGATAGAGAGAGAGAGAATGAGAGAAAGAAAGAAATTCTAAGTTTTCAAAGAGGAATTTTCTCGTTAGTTTCCAATGTAATATTTCATATTGTATGTAACGTTTTGG